>WUQG02458920.1:0-12482 GCA_011317285.2 Androctonus mauritanicus
AAACAAAAAATTGTTTTGTGTTAAGGATGAACTACGCTACTTGCACACAAAGTTTCAGAATTTTTTGAATTTCTGGGATGCCTAACCTTCCTTGTAAGTCCTATCCAAGATTACACATTAGCTAGCCATTTTCTTAATAAATAAACATTTCATTTAATAAATTTCAGATTTAAAGAAAATCTTAATCAAAAAAGGTATCAAATATAATTTTTATTTTTGTAAAATTATATACAGCAGACCCACATATAATATCACATGATACTCATAGCATGAAAAAGACATCTTATATGTAAATATTTTTTATATATAAGGTGTTTTAAATATTAATTAATTATAATCCATCCTTATTTTCTATTATTTTAAATAAAACAAAATTCTAAATATTAAATCTTATATAGTATTTTAATTCACTTATAACTTTTCACTCCTATATTAAATCATCATGAATTAAATATTGTTTTAAAATTTTGTTTTTTACTAAACTCAAATTTGAACATTGCCAAATTACATGCAATCCTCAACTTATGACACTTGTATTTATGTTGGTGATGTAATCAGTTAATTCTGTGACTGATCATAGCAATTCAATGGGCTCAAGTCCCTGACAAATGGTGATATATATGGGAAGTGCCTGTTTTTGTACCTGGTTCTTGTAATTTTGTATTCCTTATATTATTAAGATAATATAGTATTCTAATAAACATTAGTAGAGAAAAATCCATAAATTTTTGGGATTTTTGACTTACAACTGTTCTGATTTAGGATAGTGCATCATAAATCAAGGACTACGTGTATTAACTATAAAATTATTGATATAAACAAAATTAATAAATTATTAATGCTAAAATATAATTAACAGAATAAATATAAGATAAAAATATTGTTAATTATTCAAATAAAAAAAATTTACATACATTAACAATAATATATTAAACATCTATAGACAGAAAAAATATCACAGAAATATACTTAATTTTTTGCATTAATAATTTGTTGATTTTGTTAATATCAATAATTTTATGGTTAATAATTTCAATGTTAACTGATGATATTTTGATGTAGGATTGAAAACATTATTAGAGAATTAAAATAGATGATTTAATCTTTAAAGAGTTTTGTTTCATTTAAGATAAGTATAAATTATAATAATGTTATTATCTTTTATCTACACAGAACTAGTGAAGAATTATTTTAAGTTTGTTAATAAATTTATTAAAATTTCTGAAAAGTTGAATTTTGTTAATGAGCATATATTTAATGACATTTTCCATTTGTAGAAAAAAATGGGAAAAATGTCATTAAATACATACTCATTAACAATCTTATATAAAAATATAGAATAATCAATCAGACTGGATTACTACATCTAATAACCCAGTCTGATTAATTATTCTATATTTTAATATAAGATTATTCTGAAAACATATTTGAAATGGCCTACCTATCATTTGTTTGTTACTCTATCTCCTGCTAAAATAAAGTAGAAATGTCTTTTATTTTAATATTATAATGTCCATAACCATGCTACAGGAATTACTTCTGTTAAGTTAACAATTTGGGAATCTAATTCTTTTTTTAAGTAGCTCAAGCAATTCTATTAATTTTGTCTTGGAAGCAATCAACAATTTTTACTATTTTTGTGTTAGTTCTTTCCACATTTACACTCATTTCATAAAATCTTTCTGATGATGCCATGATGAGATTTTTATTTCTGATATTATTTGTATGTTCCTTTAAAAATGGCATTTCAAACTTCTGGAAGTACTTCTACATAAAACTCTTTCATGCCTATATCGGTATTATACCAATAGATATGGGCATGAAAGAGTTTTATGGATGAAAGAATTAAAAGTGATACTATATAATTATTGGCCAATTGGTCAGATTGAGACTTGTCTTTATTATTATGTAATATAGTGTATGTCATTATCTATTTTTTGCTAGAGTACTTTTAGATTAAATTTGTTTTATAAAGTTCTGACAATATTCTGAATAGCTGGATCATATAAATGATCTGCTCAGGTGTAATACACACTACAGCTGAGTCAAAGAAATTAGAATATGATATCATCACATCACATGCCATGTCCACAGTTAAACTTAGTTTTCTAAAAAATATCTATGATAAGATCCTTGCTAAGTTGCATTCTGACCAATTACATCTACAATTACACAATTCCGTACTCCCCAATAAGTTAACATTGTTATGGAAACCAATTTTATATGATCCAGTTAGGCAGAATATTGTTAAAATCTTAAACAAATTTAATTTAAAAGTATCCTACAAAAGACAGAAGATGATATACATCCTATTACACAATGATAAAAACAAGTCTCGATCTGACCAGTCAGTCAGTATGTATATAGTACTGATAACCAATACTGACATGAGCATGAGTTTTACATAGTATTTCAAACTTCTGGAAATACTCCCTATTTACAGGAACATATGACTGATATTAGAAATGAAAATCTTGCCATGACATTATCAAAAAGATTTTATGAAATGAACTTGAATGTGGAAGAAAGCAACAAAAAATAGCAAAAACTATTGATTGTTACTAATACATAAAATTATCAGAAGTGTTCAAGCTACTTAAAAGAAACAAAAATTTGCAAATTGTTAACAATAACCTAACAGCAGTAATTCCTGCAGCATGGTTATAGGTGCTGTGGAAGAATAAATACAGGCAGTCTTTGACTTTTGAACAATTTGCTATTTTGTACATATATAAAAGTTAAATTTTTATTGATATGTATCCCAAAAATGTGTGTACTTTCATGTAGCCACTCTTCCCTCCTCTATATCATTAGTTCCATCTTGTTTCCAGCATCAAAGATTCAATCTTAAGTTAAAATGTGTGTTATGTTGTGTATTGTCAATTTATCTGTTTTGGTGTAAATATTTTGCCCTTGTCGATTCATAAACATGAGTGAAAAATCAAGAAACAGCAGTGTAGATATGGGCAAAAAGAAATCAAGGTCTCAAATTTCAGATGATGGAGACAAAGATGGGCATAATTAAATATTCTGAAAGTAGCAAATCTTTTGATTCAATCAGTCATTTGCATAACTAAAGAAAAAGGAATATACAATTCAATTATCTCTTGATAAATTTATAAAGAAAACAACAACAGATACTAATCAATAAATAATTGTAAAATACATATTTCAAATATTGCTAATATTGTAAAATAAATATTTTGAAAATATTTTTCCATGTTTTTTACATTTCTCTACTTTCATACACATTTCAGGAACCAACTAAGTACAAAAGCTAAGGATTGCCTGTAACATATTTATAATTATTTATATTTGGTTTTCATTTAAATCTATTTCTATTACTGTTTTGTATTTTATAACATAATTCTCTGGAATTTTATATTATTTTTGTATTTCAAATACTGCAAGAATGTGCAATTTTTTTTAACATGTATTGCATTTAGAATGTAATTTTGGAATGATTTGTAATTGCTGATGATAATTTTGTTAATTGAAAATGTTTCAGTTTCTTTGTAATCTGTCTTAAATAAGTTATTTTTCTGCCTAAGAAGTCCTCTTTTATTATGAAGAGTTAAAGTTTTTATTGCAGATTAAAATTAGGACTATAAGTTAGCAATTATGATTAGATATGTCAATGAGGAGAATGTCATTCTGGAATGGCTCTGTGAAATTTGTAATGTAGTGTGTTATAATTCTTATTTCTATTTTGATGACAATCCATTTATTTTCAATAGGAAGGTGTTCCCGATGGTAGTCCTCGAGCAGAAGTCTCAAAAGAAATAATTATAAGAGAATAAGAGCAAAGGATTCTGCCATCTCTGAGAAATCAACTTCTATATATTTAATATACAACTGATGATATTCTAGTTTCATGAGAAGATTAAACTAATGTGCAGTATCTTTCTACAATGTTATTTAATAGAAACTTAAGATTACAGCTTACATTACACCATGTAGATAATAATAATGTACATCTTTTAAACATTAATATAGAAATTCATGAAAAAATTATAACATTTCAATATACAAAAAGTCAAACTTTAGACCCACCCACACACACTCTACATCATATGATTTCAAATCATATAAATATGCTGCCTTTAATGCATTATTCCTTACAATATTTAAGCACTATTCAATTTTAGAATTTACAAAATCAAGAAATTAGCATTATCATTCAAGATGGAATAGAAAATGGATATACATACAGAATGCTAATATCAATTTTATAGAAAACTGAAATTTTTTCCAATATATCAAATAAGAGATTCCCAAAAATAATATGATTATGTCAATGTAGATTATTGTATGCCAGTAAAAAAATATAAGATAAACTTGAACAAGTTATAGATAAAAAGATAGCATATCAAAGAGAACTTAGTTTTCTAAATTTTATAAAAATAAGCCAAAAACAGAAGCATGTTGAGCAAGTATATACTAAATTCCATAATATAATTATGATCTACAGAGGCAAGAACTATATGTAGATCAAATAAACTGCTTGTTATGATATAGATTAGAAAAATATTGGAGATATGAGATTAGCCAGAAATATGATTGAATTAGTGACAAGTGCATGTTTACATGATGTTACATTGGACTGGTAAGCAGTGGCTTAATACAACTTATTAAGAGAGGAAATGAGTTTAAATACAGAATAACTATATATTGAGTGCCTCTCTGAACACAGTTTTATAATAAATAAAAGAGACTTTGTATATTATCAGAAGCATGGTTTTGGTAAATGTGTTTAAGCATATTTTTTAGTATTTTATCTGCTTATAAATTTTTAATATATTATTTATTAATGCATATGATTTTTGTTTTGGAATAATTAGCAATATTTTTATCTTGTTATATTTTTATCTTTGGCTTATTTTAATTAATGTTCAAATTTGAACTTGTTCTAAAATTCCATGATTTTTTACTACTGTTAATTGATGAGGATCCAATGTAGAATTAAAACTGTTATTAGTGAATTAAAATAAAAGTTTTAATCTTTAAAGAGATCTGTTTTATTTATAATTAATTATTAGTATTCATCTTTTTCAATTTTTTTGATATTTGATTCATAAATGACTTATGTAGCTTATATAACATTGATTCAAATAAATCAGCTTGAACTGTTTCTTTCTATGATCAATGATATTAGTATGGTATCAGTATTCTGTACTACATTGTAGAACTTGAGTGTGTGATTTTGATTTGCTCTATATATTGTCTTCTTTGCTTTCAGCTTGTCATCTAATTAAGTTTTTTTATTTAATATCATAAATTAATTTTCCATTCTTTTAAATACAACTATTTTAATTATATAATTATAAAAAAATTATTTTAATTATATTATAAGCATTTAAAAAGTATAATCTGAGTAGAATAGAATGACTGATTAATATATGAAAACATCATATGATGGAAAAAGCTGTATTTAAGAATTAAGTTAAAGTGAGGACTTTAATGGATTTTTGATTCTTCTCTTTCATTTTATATGATTATAAGAAAATTTGTTATATTTCTGAACAAATTAAATTAAAATTTTCTTCTAAATAGTTTCCATGACGGCCTTGAATTCTATGAATTATCCTCATTTCAATAGCTAATTAACATCTACTAATTCTATTGTGCATATTAACTGATTGACTATTCTTTTTTTTCAAACTTTTTGTTAATTGCTAATAATCATCATCAAAATAGGAAGAAGCAAGCAATATTTCTGTCTTTGTTGTTATTGATTTAAGCACTATGACATCATGTATAACAATTTTTCTAACAGAAAACTCTAAGAATGTTTGTACTCAAGGAGCTTGTGTAATGAAATTTTAAACAATTATTTATTAATAAATAAAAAATACTAACCATTTACGAGCAACATCAAAAAGAACCTCAGGGTAAACACCACCACCTTTAGCTGCAGATTCTACAGCTAAACACGCTCTTTCTAACATTTCACTGCTTTGCTCTTTACACTGAATAAGAGCTCGCTGAATTTCATTAGGATTTAATGCATGTGCATGTGGCAAACATGAAAGTGCTAATTCTGCTGCTGCTCGTACCATAGCAGGATCCCTACCCCTTGATGCTCGATCTGCTAATGATGCTACTTCTGGAGGAGTAAGATGTCCTTCCCAAGTCTCTATTAGAAAATTGATTGCAGAACTTCCAATTTCCATGGCTTGTCCTATTATAAGAAATATTATTATTAAATGATATCACAAATAATATTTCTTTTATAGTTATTTATCTTTTTAATTAATAGAATAAAAAATTGGATCATTATATAAACAAATCTCATTTAGATTATTAATTCATAGAAGCATTAGAAATTAATTTATGAAATAAATAAAAAAATTTTTTAAATAAATAATTTTATTATTGATAATATATTGATTTATTACAGAACATATGCTATAAAATAATTTAAAAAAATTTCATCAATAAAAAAAAATCTCTAATTTTTAGCTAAAAGTCTCTGAATAATAGATATCAGTTACTATGAAATTCTATTAAAATTAGAAATTGTAGAACATTCATTATTGTAAGAACGGAGGAAAGATCTATTGGAGAATATAAAAAAAGTATTAATATTTTTTTAGGAAGAATATTTAAATATTTTAAATAAAAAACTAATGATAGTAATATCAGACTAATTAGGCAAGAATAAAATTTTAATAATAATTAATTTAAAGAAAAATATTTTGAATCTATTTTGTAGTTCTTTGTCAGTTCTCAAATCTTAAATATTTATGATGTTAGGCATTCTCAGAGAATGATTAACATAAGTGCTTAAGAATGTACAGATCTGTTAACTTACCAGGATACAATACCAATTTTATTTAAAATATAACTTACAGTTTAAATTAAATTAATAATAATTTAGAAAAAATTATAAAAGATATACATCATGTATTTTCAAATTTAAAAAAGTTTTCATTTAAATTCTAATTATTTCTGATTCAATTATTGTATTATTTAAATTAATAAATGCATAATACCTGTAATCCAGGATACATGAGAAGAATATGTGCGTGAAAGCCAATTAGGTGAAACAGCATTATGTAAACCCAAGGCATAAAGACCAATTTGAAAGGCACACATGTGAAGAGCTCGATGAGGACCACGATGATTTTGGCCAGCAGAAGGTTGAGTAAATAGAACAGCTGTACTACTATTACCTCCAGCTTTAGTAAGTACAGTCTTTGCTAATTCAAACATGAAATGAGCTGATGCTTCACTTGGTTGATTGGGGACATTTGGATAAGATCTTTTTCCTTTAAACCTATTAACCATGAGAAAATTCATAAAAATACTAAAATAAATTTTCAGTTTCAACAAGTTTTGAAATACAATCATATCTTATAATTAAATATCTAATGAGCTTTTGCAAACAAATTTTAAAATAGATATGTTTTTGTTAAAAATTATAAATATGGAAACTGCTTCATGTAAAAAATTTTAATACAACTAGTTCTAACTTTATGAATTAATTCATTCCTAGAATGTCAACATCATTAACAACACACATGATCTTAAAATTAAAATCAAACAGATTAATCAATGCAAAGTACACTTCCTTGATATATGGATCATTAAAGAGAATGAATGTTATGTGAATCTGACAGACAATATGAACAGGTATTAGCCAATTGCGGCTGTGTGGTTATTTCATGCAGGTAAGAACAGCAAAGTGAGACATTCTCAATAAAATTGAGACAGACAACTACAGTTAATAAAATTCTGGGATCTTTATTGAAAGAGAGTGAATTTTCTTTTACAATTGAATTCCAACAATCATCATTGGAGTCTGAGAAGATAAATACCTTTCTATTTAATAAGAATCATCATCATCTTCTGAACTGATCGACAATGTTTATAAGAGTCTTTAGTCCAAACACAAACACAACGATGAAAATACTTTCAATGTACTCTTCTCTTTTGGATATACCTGGTTATTATGTTTCTTGTTCTGTCAAAAACAGACTAGATGCAGGTTTCAGTATGACTTCGACAGTCTTCACGGACGCACGAATAACCGACGGTCTCCCTCAGAAGTTTTTTGCCTGACTTTCTCTTCTGAAATTTCATGTCTGATCCCTATTTTTCGCACCTGTCGACTAATATCTTTGCTCTCTTTCTCCCCCATGACAGATGCTCTTTTTCTCCATTGCATTCCTTAGGAATGCAATGGAGAAAAAGAGCATCTATCATGGGGGAATAACATGCAGGATCTTCACATCACCTGCATGTTATTCTTTTCTGACATCATAACTCACTGATTGTTTAGTTTAATTGAAAATAGAGAATGACAGAGGACCTCAGACTCATAAAAACGACAAATAAACAAATAATTTGCCATTCAGAGATATCATTTATTATTAAGCTGTGACTGAGTGTAGAGTGACACCTTACAGAGGGTCCAAACTCTAACCTCATACCATTCTCAGTTTCGAATAACAGTCTTATAAAGGCAGGTCTATCTCTCTACTTCTCTTGACTTACATCATTAAAACATTCCTGACATAATTGACATGCATCATTATAATATTCCAAATATATAATATTTTCTGGAGACTTAAAGAGATCTGTCGTTTATATATATTTATATACAAATCTTGGTAATGAAGGTCAGTGGAGGCCCATACTTATGCTGTTATATATTGTAAACCAACATATTAGTTCTCATTCATCACAATCTCTTCTGTGATAACTCTAAGTAAAAAGATTCATGTATTACATTTTTAATATGGAAACATATAGACTATGTACACACTATTCTGATATCCAGAGAAAACTGGATGTTAAAACACAAATACATCAAATATGGCTTTAAGGAAAAGTAATTTATAAGTAAATTACCTATATAATTTACCTGTATAAGTAAATCCTAACATTTTCTGTTGATAATCAAAAGATATAGTTTATCTTGCAATGCATCTGTGATATTTGATTCTTGGTAAATTTCACATTATTTCTGGACTAAAGATTTTGCCTTATAATTTTTATATAGCTGCTGCAATTTCTAGAACATTGACTTTTCAGTTAGTTATAAGTGTGCCAATAATTTTCCACTCTTAAGTACTAAAAGTACTTTTAGATGTGACTGTTGTTCTACAATTGACATTCCTATCAGACTAAAATTTTCTATAACTCTTTGGATAGTCAAACAGAAATGGATAATGATTGTTCCAATCTGACAGAGTTTTTCCTTCAATTTGAAACTTTATGCTAATTTATAAATATCAAAGGCATTTCACATCTATTTCTTACCATATCTCTGTAAAGCTTTTTCATGGTTTTTATTTTAAGCAATAAGTTCTTCAAACTTATATTTTGGAAGCTGATTGTGCACATTTTCCCTCATTATGCAGTCATTGCTCTTATATGTAAATATACAACAAACTTATTTGTAGATATGCAAACTTTTTAATATGTATTTTTGGCTGTGAAACAGTTTCTTCCTTTTGTATATTATTACTAATATTTTTTTAATTTTTGAACATGCATAAAATACATATCAATTATAAATAAATAATTGATTATTTTCTGCATTATAACTGATAATAATCAATACAAAAAAATATTGAATACTAGTAATACAGAAAATACAAAAAATAAATATCGATTATAATTATTATTTAATGATTTTCTTATTGATTTTTCATTAAGAATTATTGACTTTTTGAGCCACTGTATATATACTATATTATAGAATTTACTAAATTATAGAATATATTTTATTACAATGACTAATATAATATACTAGTATACTAATAATGAGTTTACTGTTTTAAAATAAAGTTTTTTGTCCTTCAAAGCTTATTTAATTTTTATACTAAAGATTTTATTATAAAATATAAATATCAAAAATATAAAAGAATAATAGATAAATATAGAGAAAATTACCTTGCAATTTTTACAGATGGAGTTCCTGAACGTGCCATTCCTTCAGAAGAAAATCGTGTTGTTAGCATGACCTGTGGCAGACTGAAATGATGAAATTTCAACAAAATAAAAAATTCTACATAATAAATTTCAATAATAAATTTATCAATGTAATAATACATTTGAATATGGAGAAAAGAATTAATGCTAGTTATCTTTTTCTCTTATATTTTTATTATTAAGTGAATATATCTCTTCCCAAATCTTTATTTAATTACTTTTCACAATCATATAAATTATATTCAAATTAATTATATAATATAATTAATATATAATTTTATATTATACTAATAATATAATTTGAATAATTATATCTTATTTAATACACAACCTAGAAATTATAAAATACAGATTTTTCCTTGCTGTACAAAGATTTGTTTTATGTCATTTCATTTTTACGAAAGAAATCATTACCAAAAAAAATCTGAAGAGCATTATCACTTTTGAAAAAATAGTGTTTGATGTTTGTTTTGCAGTGAATCATTATAATGGCAATGCACACTCTAAGCAGGAGTGCTGTTGTCAAGTACTTCCTTGGAAACTACACTCAGCATCAAACCACCATAAGAGTGTCTTTATTTACATCTGTGTTTTATATTCTTGATTTACTTTGTACATCTGTTTGTAAGATATATCTAAGGTATAAGAAAAGTTTAAAAGAGCTCATAAGAGTGTTGCACTTAGTATAAAACTGGACAAATAGCATACAAACACATATATATAATAAAACAGCCCAATCAGCAAGTCTGAAGTCTGGTACTTGCTGATTGGGCTGTTTTATTATATATATTGAAGTAATAGCAAGTAGGTTTGGAATATTATACAAACACATAAAATAGGCATAGGTTTACAGGTTTGATATGTTATTTAGTATGATTTGGTGAGTTGTTTTTAGGTTTAATCTGGATTAGATTAATTACGCTGCCATATCACACATATGATGAGATATACTTTATTTGGGAGTAGCCAGTTTTAGAGCCTGTCACATGCTGTCTGACACCAATGATGGGGTCAACCAGAATGTTGAAACATAGTTTCAATAGGTTAAACTCAAATACATCTGGAAAAACAACAATTGCAGGATCCAGAATTGAACATTGATCCTCTAAGATAGAAAGCCACTGATTTATCATGTAACCATCTGACTGATTTTTTGGAACTGAAAATGGTCAAAAATTTCCCCCATATAAAATTAATGGTAATTGCTTCTTTGCTTTATGCCTTTTTGGTTTACAAAAGGCTTCATAAGAATGATCAACTTTTGTAAAGCAAGAAAATCTGTATATAGATTTATTTTGAGACTATTTTTTGGATATCAGAGGCCATCGGCAGTCTAACAGAACATAAGTCATTCTACTGAACAAGAAAACACAATCATACAATGTTTCAGTAGAATGTCTTATGTTCTACCGAATGTTTCAGTAGAACATAAGACATTCTACTGAAACATTCTAAGAACAGTTTAGATTTGACCTACACTAAGTGACCATTTTATTAGACACACCCAATTAGCAACCTGTTGGACTTCTTTAGTTGATGAAATGTTTCTATCTATAGGACTGCCACTTACTTGATGTTTTTCCATGATCACATCATTCTCAATATTATTGCATGTAAAAAGCCCATGAGCTTAGTGGTTTCTTAAATACTCAAACTAATATATCTGGCACTTCAATTGTGCCTCGATCAAAATCTCCAGATTGCTCATTTTGGCCATTTTCCTAGAAGAACACATGGCAATTAAGTTTACTCAATTTGACATACTTGTTTTTATATCTATTTAATGAACATGTTTCATTTCCATGTAGACAGTTTTGTTTGTGGAAAATAGTGGTTGTCTCTTCTAATACAGCAGCCACTCAGTGTATAGTTCTTAGAGATTTTCATCTTTTTAAAAATATTTTTCTTTAATTATTTTCAGAATACAAGAACCATTTTCAATTACAGTTTAACAATCATCAACCATTCAATAAATAAAAGATAACTAACAATTATGGAATACATGAAATTGAATAAGATTAAGATTAGAATATTTACAATGGTTTCTAACATATTCTAAGAACTCTAATATCAAAGTCAAAATTTTACTCTTTCACAAAAAACTAGCAAAAAGTTCTTTACTGGATATAATCAACAACTTAACATAAAACAAATTTTAAAATATACAAATCCTTAAGCTCTGCAAAGAATTGTATTGCAAAAAATTATTTGAGATAGTCCTCTTTCTAGATGAAACTTTGTTTGTTTTTAATTTTGAAAAATTATATCTTTCACTTAAAAACTACCATCAATATATTTATTCTTTTACAGATCTCTTTTGCTACATATTTCCAAACTCAAATTTAATAATGGCATTTCTTCAAGACCTTGGTCCATTTAATATGTTATGATTTCTGTTATATATTTAATTGGGAATATTACCAGCAGACACAAAACATTTCAACTAGTAGTCCTATGGCTGGAGTATTTTGTGGAACCTCAGTGCATTTTATAGAGGAGAAAGTCCCCTAGAACAGTGGTCTCCAAAGTGGGGTACGCGT
>WUQG02458931.1:0-12482 GCA_011317285.2 Androctonus mauritanicus
AAGTCACACATATCGCCTTTCTATATTGATGTGTCACTGCAGATATTACACTTCACTTTTTACACTAGTCCTGTCATCAATCATACAGCGAGTCAACTGACCTATAGGTATTTCGCGTAGTGATTTCGGATTCCCGAGAAAAATTCGGCTCGCGAAACTTCTAGCCGGTTAGAAGAAGTGATTTATCTAAGTGCAGTAAAGCATACTCTGTTATGTTCCGGGAGAATACGAAAATAGAAGATCTGAACATACAGAAAGAAATATTGAATAAAAGATTTATGTAATTTATTATATGGATGCTTCCTATCTTTATATCTAAATTTGTACGGAGATCTTTCTAAGGTATATTTTTTTTGGACAGTCTTCAACGGGACTGTGAAAATATAAGCAAAGGGTTCGTCAGCGATGCATTTTTGACTGTTTTTTAAGCGACTCAACTCGATTAGTATTAAATTAATCTGAAGAATATGGCATAAGAATGTTTTTAAAGAAATTTCTCGATATTTTTCAAGAGGAAAGAAACATCTGAGGGATTTAGATAGAGAAGAACAGAATATTGAATTCAACGTATTATTTTAGCTATTCGAGAGATATAATGCAATATAAAATTATTCATCGAAATTAGAATCAATTAAAAATTTTTGAATGCTGTTCAATAAGGATTTAAAATATTTTCATTGATTATTGTTAACTTAAACTTTGAAAAAATAGAAGATTAAAAGTTTGTATTTTTTCAGAAGATATGAGAGATGTTTGAGTACTTTATTACTGAGAAAAAAAGAAATTTTTTTAGAGATAGGAAAAATATTTCTTTCTCTAGAAAAAGTCTAAGGTTTCTTGAATTCTTCTACAATAAGCATAATAATCGGCTCACCAGAAGGCAGACATCAAACTTAGAAAAATGTTTCACCTTCTGGAGAATTTTTTTTTTATTATGCTAAATGTAAAATAATTCAGTTTAATTAAACAAAAATGTTTCTCTTTTATTTAAAAAAAAAATTGTTTTCCTTCTCCCAAATTACTCAAAATATTTTTTGTGGCTTTTGAAACTTTCATCATTTGTTTTTTCAAATTCTAAATTGGTAATATTCTATGCTAATTTTTAAACAGAAAAATTATTTTTCTTTCTAATGACTAGATTTTTTTCAGTCTTTGAAAATAGTAATTAAGATTTGTGATAATTAAATTCAGTAGAATATTTTTACTGTAAGATTGATCGCCGATCATTGTTTGTTTTAGCCTATGAGGTTGCTCCTAACAAGAATAAATAGAAGGGGTTAAAGCATGAATTATCGCTGCATATATATATTTTTAAGAAATTAGAAGTTTGGAGATGAGCGCAATTAAATTACGGTAGTTACACAAATAGTTAATTCGGAAGCGAATCAAAATAGAAACAGTAACTATAGTTTTGCGTGGACATCTTGCACCTGTGGATAAATTGGAGGACATACATTAGTTCTAGCGTGACTAGAAAACACAAGCTGTTTTCATCACGTGATGAAGAGTATTAGTATAGATTATTTAATCGCTGGTCAGGTATGCGACCTTAGGATCATCACAGACGACTCATTACAATATCAATTAAGCAGTATCGTCAGGTAGATGCCACTTGTATTTTTCTCACATAGGGGTCTTACCATAATTAATTAATTTTAAACTGTTACGTGACACGTTTTATAAGAAATGTCGTTGCTCTTCTTCAAAAATCATTCAGAAAAAAATTTTTTTTTTGTTCTTTGCTTAATTTTAAAGATTTAGAAAATCTTTATCGAATGTTATCTTTTCTTACAGCATTCTTGAGATGAGAAAAGAGAAATCACGTGACGCTGCACGGTCCAGGCGGGGGAAAGAGAATTATGAATTCTACGAATTGGCTAAACTACTACCACTCCCAGCAGCCATAACTAGCCAACTAGACAAAGCATCCATCATAAGACTTTCCATCAGCTATCTAAAGCTAAGAGACTTCTCCGGTCATGGTGATCCACCTTGGAGCAGAGACGGACCTTCTTCCAAAAGTATCAAAGGTGAATCGAATTTTAACTCCTTAATCATTTCCTTGATGTTAAAACATATTTTACAACTACTCCTGTTTTCGGTAATCGGTATGCCTTCATTTGGAATAATATTTGAAAAAAAATATAACGAGTTAAATGTTAAAAAGTTTATTAAGAACTTCAGGAATGATTATGAATTTTTTCTAATTTAAAACTATATTTTTGTCATAAAAAATTAATAAAGACATTACTAATTTATAAGGGACTTCTTTGCTAGCTAATTATTTATAAAAATGCGGTGCAACACGATAATGGTTTCCATTTATACATAGTTTAAGACAAATCTCGGTAAAGGACATACCTAGATGTTCTTGGAAATCAATAAATGGATAAGTCTTGTATAAGCAGAGATGGATATGTCGGTCCTATCTCTTTTAACTGCTCTTACATCTGTTGCACGGAATACTATTTTGGGCGTATACGCCCCTAGGGTGGAGCACTCATCGCTTCTCCCATTCCGCTCCGTTGATGCTATGTGTTGATGGCTCATATCTTCACATGTGCCAAGGCCTAAGAAGAAAATTTCCTGCGATTTTATTTTAAAGAAAAACCAAGGAAAAAAAAGGGGGAAAAGGAATGTTTTTTTTAAGTATTAATGTTTAGCAAATGTTTAAAAATGTGTTAGATCTGTAAGAAGAAAGGAAGAGTAAGCTTTACTAATCAGTGCACTTTATCCGCTCTTTCTCTTAATTCCTGTGACATTCAACCCCAAACTGCTTTGTCAATCTTAATCTGGAGCTTCTTTTCGTCTTGGATAATAAGATTTTCTTCAAATACCTAACGCGATTAAAGAATTTTTTTAATGTAATAGGCCTATTGATCACGATATCATCACGCAGAAACCATCGTTAAGAGCGTAAGAAGAAAGATTATGCTGCTTACAGATTAGCGTGGAAACAGGATAAAATTCTTTATATTGTATATAGATATCAGTAATCTTAAAATTCCTTAAATGTATAATTTTCTTCTCTTTAAAGCGCGATAATAAAAATCGCCTTCAGCCGGATTAAATTTGGGAAGATCAAGATGCTCGAAATTTTTATTTTTTTCTGGGAGGGTTGGACTTAATGTAGAATTATTATAAATCCTGTTTGATTGGAGATAAAAAATTCTGAAAGCTCGATTTTGATACGTTATTTTATAGGAAAGTAGGCGGTTACTTTGGAGGTAAAAATTTTAATGAAAATATTTTTATAAATTTAATTTTTTGGATCTGTTCCAGTATAAATAATTATTTCAAATTTTTAAATGGTGTTTGACCGGTTTTTTATTTTTTTTTCCTTCGTCGGAGAGAAGGAAGTCTGCAGCGATTAATAAGAAAACTTCTGCCTGAATATGTCGTAATCAATCAAGATTCTATTCTCTTATTGGCTATCCGACATTCAGATTACGTCTTAAGAAAGCTTATTGGATGTTCGGACGTCACGTACTACTGGTACCGCAAACGCCATCTAGTATACAATGATTGCTCTATAATTCCTCTTAATGCATCTAGTGCATCTGTTGCACGCTTGTTTATATATTATATCGTTCCATTTTTCAATAACAGAAAATATTTTCATTAAAATTGCGAATTCGCCATCTTGACGACATATTCAAACAAAATAAAAAAATAAAAATAACCGCATCAATGAGTTTAGAAAGTGAGAAAAGGAATTAATGTTTGTGACCCGGAAAAAAAATTTTTCTAGCCTGTTTTCTCTAGAAAAATTTCGACATTTTAAATATTTTTAAACTTGCAACGAGAGAAAATCAACGTGTTTACGAGCCTCCGTACAGAAATTAGTTTTTAAGATGGCGTAACGCGAAGGCGTGGGGAGTAAAATAAATTTTTAATATTTATTAAATTCGCCTTACGGATTTTTTTACGAGCATTAAAATAAAGCAATTATGCGGAACATAATACGCATATAAGGCTATTAACGGTCCAATTATAACCGCGGTTACGTCTTTATATTAATGAGTTAGGTAGAAAAACGGATTACGGTCATCAAACTTACAGTAGGTTCTGGATGTGTGGCCTTATATAAACACATACATAAAAGTGGGTGACATCACATCTCTTCTCCCAACAGCAGGAAGAAGGGGACAAAAAAAAAAGCAAGCTCTGATTTTACCTCCCCGGTCGGTGTCAGCGGTACAAATGATGCCATTGTGTGCTTGCATTATTCATTGGTAGTGGATAGAGCAGCATGTGGAGTGCGCAACGTCCTAGTCCGTGGATTTGGATATCACTTAGCACCAAGTAATTTCATTTTGGAAATGGAATTGGATTAGGCCAGTGGTGGCACATCAGAATGGACGCTATGATTTGATTTACATGGGACACCGGGAAGTTTCTGTCTGGTGATGATACTCGCAGGTGTCCCTTCACTTGGACACTTCTTCAATGGCTCCACGCTCCAGTTGTGCACTTGGTCATTCTTTCTCTGTTTTTTTTCTTTTCCGAATAAGAAAAAAATATATATGGTTAAGGAATTTTATCTATTCTTCGAGTTTTACTTTATCAGTAACATTAAAACCGATTCAGAGCTAGATGAAAAGTGATCAAAGTTTAAAAACTCCTCAACTTCTTTACTCTGATTTGGTAGTGGCTTTAAAATGACGAATAAAGACCCGAACGCATTTATGCCAACTTTAATGGGATTAAAATATGATCAGATTGGTTTTGAGTAAAGTACTTAAAGATGTTACGCATTAAGTTGGCTTTTTAAAGCAGGTTCTGCGTGTAAAATTTTTTATAGGCCTGTGAAAATTATCTGAAGCTATATAAATTTACAGTCGATGTAATTTATTGCAATTTGATAGTTTAGATTATAATTTAAGTAACAGTTTTAAAGGTTGGTTTAAACGATTTTGCAAAGTTTCTAATTTTTTTTTTTAATTATATCTACAGTTATATTATTCAGCTTTAATTGTAGATCTACGTTTGATGAATTCTCACGTTTCATTGGATTTAGTTAGAATATTTTTAGATGGGTTCAAAGTAGGCCTAATCTATGCTTAATTAAGTTGAATAATTTGTTCCGAAACAAGCTGATGAGGCCCACTTTTGGGCTTTGTTTAGAAATGGCAGAATTTTCTTTTCGAGTGGACTCCGGCATTTATAATGTATGAAGTAATTATCATATTTTAATGATTAAACATTATTTTGGATCCATTTAAAACAATCATTTACAAATTTCCCATTGCTACAGGTGGTTTAAAAGATTATTTATCCAGTTCATCTATTTATACTAAAAAAATTTAATTATGGAAAATAATTTTTGAATTTTTTCTGCATGTTTATCATAAATTTAATCATTTTTTATTCATTTTTAATGCTAATAAGGAAATCGGAGATCATTTTATTCCGCTATCGTACAATTAAACTAGGAAAAGTATAATCGGGGATCTTAAACAAATCGTAGATTCGCATGTAACACATCGTATGAAAATGCGTTAACAAGGCTGAAACTTATAAAAGAGTCAAACACCTGAAAAAACGGACTTAAGTCACGTATAGCTGGGGGGAAGACTATAGGAGAGGAAAATCTGCCGGAAGCTTGAAGGATTTACTCCGGTTAGGCCGATCGCATCCACAGAAGCGTTGGAAATTCCCCTAATGTCAATATTGATGTTGTTCTGGCACGCTATCTAAGCAGTGGATTAAGCTTTAAAAAGGATAGAAATCCACATGGCTTGGAATGCCCATTATCCCTCCATCAGGATATTAGGAAATGATGCTTATTGAGAGACTAGGTGTGGATTTAAACTTGGTATTCAGCGTGGATGGTCATTCGTATTGCCTGCTCACTCTAAGTGATGGCAGGGTCATTTTTCTTTCTCCTTTTTTTCTAAAACGTTGTCTACTGATTGTTTGATTCGGGACTTTTATGTTTGAAATCTTTACGTAAAAGAAGACAGTTTGCCTTGTACTGCTCAATGTTGTTTCACTGAAACTGCAATAAATCAAACGCTTCCTTAACTTTTAACAGTATAAAAGCCGAACTTAACTTTACAATGGGTGAAAGGACCTTCAATCGGAGAGTACTTCAAGAGAGATCTAATAACAAATAGCCAGGTTTATAAGGTTAATACTGTAATAATACACTTATCGTTTCGGAAATAGATTTATGAGACCGCGATAATTTATAAGTCTCATCTTCAAAATCCCATCGTTTGGAAGGATCAGAGTGAGGAATGGATATGTTCGCAAATGACAAATTTAATTAGATTTAACTGTATTTTTTCATTTTATTGAGTCCGGTTAAAAGATTTCTATAAAGCTTATTTACTTTATTTGTTTCGAGAACATAATTTACTTGATATACTTTGACGCGTGGTTAACACGTGTTGCTCTGATAGCGACCTTACGTGGATAATGGCAGTTCATCTGTAAGACAAGGTTAGACCTCTGAAAATAATTCACATTTTTACGAATTAAATTTAAAGAATGTTCAGAAATTAAAGAAAAAATAATCTAAAATCTTCCACAGCAACCATATAAGCATGAAGATTTTAACTTGGAGGCCTATGCTTACAAGATTTTTAGCGATCCATCATCATATTCTAGCGAAAAACATCTTATATAAAATGCAATTAAACTGAATTTATGATCTGTCTATATATATAAAAAATATAAAACAATTTTTATATGCAAAAAAATATTGTTTTAAAAATTTCGCCAAATTTTTTCCGACATTTTAATAAATAAATGTCTATATAATATATAAATTATAACGTACGTTTTACCGAAAAAAATCCTTACAAGAAATAAAATTACCTAAGAAACTAAAAAAAATTTTTCTTATATTTTTAACATCATGAATACTTGAAAGGTGTAGAGTGTTCATAAGTCGAAAACTCGAGAGTTGTGTATGCCAAAAAAAAAAACAATTTGGAAGGTAGGGACGTGTTGTGACATGTCATTTGTCGTCTTCCCCGTGGGACACACTCGCCAACCTACACTTGAGCAAGTTTTCTAACTATTCTTTCCACCCTATATAACTCCAAGGTAATCAAAGACGGTGACGGAGATTTGTCATGGATGCAATATTTATGGAGTTCACGTTGAATAACTTGGCTTGTAGCAGCTTGGTTTATCAGATTTTTAGTCATTTGATGCTCAAGTAGAATATTGAAGCGTGTTATTTTATTTATTTATAGTTAAATTATGACGGGGGCTTGTAGAAAAATCACGACTTTCAGGTAGATAGTGGACAGGGGATAGGAAAAACATTTCTATCCTGTATAAATGTATTTCTAAAAATATGAAATACTATCTTAAGAAAACCGATATCCAAGTTTTCTTTAAGTAAATATCGCAAGTTTTTCTATAAAATATAAACTGTGTTAATGAATAATTCAGTATTTATATAATAACCGCATTTTATTATGATTTATTCTAGATTAAAAGAGGAATTTTATAAAAGAAAAAACAATAATTTATTTACTGTCTTAAAATTTTAAAATGGAATAAAAGCAGGGCGATTATTAATCATTTTTATATCCGAATTTATTTAATAATATCAATTTTTTTAAAAAGTTTTAAAGATGAATAAACATAAAGATTTATAAAATTTTGATATCGCTTCTTTGGTCTCAAGTCCTAAAACATCATTTAAGCATAAAGGTTAAATTTTTAGACTTTTTAGCTATTCTTTACGTAAAATAATGTTGTATCGGAGCAAGTTTTTTTTGGCCTGAGTTTACTTTTCATAAACCACAAACAACGTACGGCCTACGAATCGAACTGTTGCTACTAGTTTAATAAACGCGACAGCAGCTTATATTAGGAAAACTAGCTGATCTTAATAATTTATTCGATACTTTAGCGAAATCTAATCTGTAACTTTAACTGAGAAAAGAAAACAAAAGGTTAGAAACCGTTCACAAACAAAGAATGGAGAGAAAAGGGAGAGAGAAATAGACTTTGTCCAGATCAAATTGCTTTAGTCATCTATTAGCCAGTCGAACGGTTCAAGTTTCCATTGATCCAAACTTAGCAAATTAAGTGTTCGATTCAGATTCGGATGACCTTATCAAGTAAGTGGCTTCGGTACCTATCCTTAAGGTGTGAAAAATCCCTACTGCAAGTAGTGTGTAATGAATAAAACATATAATCCATCAGACAAACATCCTCCTCTGTGCTGTCTAGATTTCTCACCCCTGTGTGCCTGATTGCTGCCCGACTTCATTCCCTGTTAATGGCCAATTACATGGCTTGAGTATTCCTAATGACCAAGCTATGATTTCTCGGATAGAAAGTTGTTTTTAAACAAGCTAAATTCTCCTCTCATTCACTATCCCTTCTTTTCTAAATGGTTAACGTAATCCTCATGGGAGTTTTATATTCCCCTCCACATTAAGGTACGCACCTCGACTTAATTGTAACAATAGAAGTTAACTGAACAGCGTATAATTTAAAGAGGAGAACGAGTACATTCTTTGCTGTGTTTTTAATTCGAGACGACAAATTACTTCGTTTTTCGTTTGCACAACCTGTTGTTCCATTAATCGTGTTTCTTTTGTTTTCTGTTGGGCAAAGGGTAGGTCACGTATTTTCTGTAAAATTGTCTGATCTCTAGTAACCCCAAATCATTAGTTTTTCTTACAAAATTGTAATTTGGGTAAAATAAATGAAGGTTTTCTATTAAAATTCTTATTTGAACTTTAAGGGAGAGAAAGAGAGAGAGAAAACAAGAAAAAAAATCGACTATATATTACTAATAAGAGTTTTCGGAGTAACTCATACTACTAAATTAACCAAAATCACCCCTTAACTAGGTTAATACTTTCAATCCTAATTAAATATCCTATTAATTATTTAATCAATGAGATAATTACAATTAAAATTCGCTAAAAACTTTTTATTTCATTAAAAAAAAATATAATAAAAGAAGGTTATTTTTTTGCATTTGCATCTGTTTAATTATCCGATCATTTAATTTTATTTTTCTTGCATAACAGATTTAATAAGGATTAATCAACGAATAATCTGAAAACTGAGAGGCAAAAAATAAAAAAAAAATCATTTATTAAATAAAGGAATTAATAGATAAAGTAGCAATATTTTTTTGAACTTCATAACGCTGGCCTAAAGATTAGCATGAGTTTATTTTTACGAAATTTAGCCGCAAATTTCCAAACTTATTTTAGATATTTTTACATAATCAGATAGGTTTTTTTTTTAAATCCAAAATTATATTTTTAACTGCGTTACAGCGCTACGTAACTAGAAGAGTTGCGTGTTTCGTTATATTCCATGGTGCAATACTCGTAACGGTTTTGCATTATAGGGAGTGTTGGGCGTTTCGTTTTACCGACAATTGGTTTTGTTATGACATCTTTGGGTAATATATAAGGTCATAAATCTAGTAAACACAAGTAAAGGGAAATGGTAGAAGCGCAACTGTTGATTAGCGACCTGTCAACTATAATCGGATTACACGGTCCAGTCAAAATTAGCGACAAGATTATCCAGACATACAAATTTTACTCATTATGCAGTCGTTTGTTGTATCACCGAGTAGTTCCTAATGCTTTATCGAGCATCAGAATATACCGAAGCACAACGAATTTCGAATTAGCAGTTAAAGTAGCATGTAGAAAACATGTAGAGAAAATTTAATTTATTTTTTCTCTCCATTTTTTTTTTTTTTTTTTTTAAGTGTGCGATTTTGTAAAATAGGGTTCGAATCCGTATATGCTCTCGTATAAAAAACAAAAAAATTTCGTGAGACAAATCGTGATCGGAATTAAATAATAACGAAAATGTCATTTAGATAATTATACGAGAACGTACGACCTCAAAGAAATCGCATAAACTAATCAAGTTTTGACATTTATGACTCGATTTTTTTCTTCTCTTCATAATTATAATAAATGGCTGAAAAAGTTGTTTGTCGGATTCTTGCTTCATTTCTTAGTCTATTTAAAGTATTTTATTTACATTTTTAGATATAAATGACATTTATGTGCCTCATTATTAATAATAAATTGTGTGGAAAAGTAGGTCTAAGGCCTATTTTAATCGCTACGCGTTCAACTGTTGTAACAATTAACTTTTATTAATTTAGTTCTCCCGATTAGAGATTCCTAATAGATCAAAAAATAAACGATATCAATCTGTAACATTTTTCTACTTATACGTCAGAATTAAATACATTGAAATTCAATTAATCACGAAAATGATAATGAGGAAGTTTTGTATGATAGATAATGGCGATTAGAGTCCAAGGCTGTGACCGTAGGGCTAAGAAGCGAATTGTGTGGCTGAAGGCTACATTGAATGACCATACTGTAATCAGGACTTCGCTGCGTCAGTGACTCTCCCTCTTCTACCCCCAAGTCCCTCCCAAGCTTCACTGTCCCATCGTTGATTGCACTAACCTCACAATGCACCTAAATCAAATGGCAGTAGGACAATTTACCTTAATCAGGTTACTAATAAGAGTCAGTAGAAAAATTCCTATTCTTTTTTTTCCTTTTAGTGTGCGTGGGAGAAGCACTGGCTCTTTATGGTCAGCTGGTCAGGTCCCAGGCTGAATCTAATGTTGATTTGCACTTTGTGCTGCAGACACTGCAGGACGATTGCTAACAAGATCAAATCCACTCCCCTCCATCGTTCTACCTCTGGGCAAACATCGAAATGATGTTTTACAGACTTACTACAAAAGTCTAGTTGGGAATTTAATCTAAACTATCGATAACATTTTCTTTTAGGGGATGGAATTAATGTCATTCTTTTAGGATCTTGAGATGTTGGTGATTTTAGTTTTAGAGATTAGCTAACGATGTGAAGTTTTAGTTATGACAGTCTGATGTTGAAGATCAAAATACGGTTCTTTTTTTTATCCGTTTAAGGAAGGTACGTTTTAAAAGAATGCCTGGAGATTTTTCTTTCTTTACATTAAACCGTCTCATAGATTATTTTCATAGAATAAATCGAGCGATGCACAACATACAGCACAATCTTCAAAATATGCAAAAAAAAAAAAAAAAAAAAAAAATCAAAAATTTCTTCAATCTTTACTAATTATCATTTATTCGTAATAATAGATAGAAAACACTCGTTCGGTTTTTCCAAGAAAAAAAATTTCCAATCGTGATTTATTCAATGCCCGAAAACAGTAACGTAACAAAAGTACTTTTTTCCCTAAAAAAATACAGTTTAAAATATCAAAATATTATTTAAAACAGAAGAAAAATGATAAAATATGACAAATATTCGTAGAAAATTTTTAAATTGAGTATAGATATTTCTGCAGAAGCGAAAGAGATGCAGAAACTGCAAGGCCTAAGAAGATTGCCAAACGGAGAGCCACTAACACGATCAAAGTAAGCATGAACGAGCTCGAGTCGATGACCGAGTATTCTAAAAGTTACTAAACAGAGATCAATGCATCCATTATAGAATTTATAAAGTAGAATTTTATCGAAATATACTTGGAATATTTTATTTTATTTTTTTTTTTTTAAAGAAACATAAAAGCCATTGAACAAAATCGTTATTCTTGGTTACGCATGGCAAGTCGGAAAATTTATTAACGATCTGAACATTTCTTTAAAAGGAAAACAAGGCACTGAAAATCTAGTATGGCGAATGGAAAATTTTTTAATTAATATGTCAATAAGTGGAGAAGAGAAAAAGTCATTTATCAAAGAAAAGCCGAAATCATAGGAATCTATAAATGCAGAATAATCTTTGTTAGTTTAACTCAAAACAATGTGGAGAAAATCTTATAAATTGTAAAATATGAATTATTTGTGATATTCACATATATATATATATATTACTTTTTATCTTTATCTGAAAGTATAAAAGCATAATCAAGTAAAAAATAAATTAAAAAAAAATATGAAAATTAATCTCATGTACTCGATCGAAATTAACCATAATTTTCAGAAATTTAGAATAACGATTGACAATGTCAATACCCACTCGGAAAGAAACAAAACAAGAGTGGTTAAGATTCAGACCTTTTCTTGCGCTGCCAAAATGATGTATCGACAGATTAATGGGTAATAACCCATAGAGACTAAGCTAGCATGGAGTGGTTGTGCCATACGGATTGGCGAAGTCAATTGTCATTCTGTTGAGGCCGTGTACGTCTCATCTCACAGAATGAAACAGGCGAAGATGAAAGCCATACGTCAAATAGCAGTCCTTGTTGATTAAACTCCTCCGAAGAGGCGGCCTGGGAGAAGATAGCGAGAACTTCTATTTATCTGAAATTGACAGCCCTCTTGCAGGGTTGGGAGTCACCTTCCTTCAAAGACACCTTAGCTAACAGAGCAGAAACATTATCACAACGATTTCTTTTGCCAAGCAGCTAGTTGTAAATCACCCAACTATAAACACCCATTCATTGTGACCCACAAATTTCCTGTCAAAAAACAGCATGGTCCTTATAAATGGAACTAAGACTGTTAGTCATA
>WUQG02458942.1:0-33859 GCA_011317285.2 Androctonus mauritanicus
GGACCCGAGACTCGAACCCGGGTCCTCCAGAGTGGAAAGCCGAAGCGTTTCCACGCGGCCAATCCGGCCGACTGATATAGTGATCCCTCAGTACTTCAACTGTCCTCTCGTTGTTTAGTTTTCTCTTTCATGAATGCCATGTTTTTTAGAAGCTTCTTAGATCAACTTAATGGCCTTTTTAGGCTTTCTCCATGTGAATAGGATTTCGCTTTTTGAATAAAAAATTATATATCACAGGGGACATCAGGATTTTAGAGATGCTAAGATGGGACGTGACCAAAAAAAAGGTTGGGAACCACTGGGCTAGACACTAAGCCGACAGGCTGACTATGTAGCCATGAGTCATCTTGGCAATCAGCCAGATGGTTACAGTGGAAGCGTACTATGTCCTATCCTGGAAGATTCGGGTTCAATTTCCTGATCCCATACCTCCAGCTTTTCATGAAGAGTCCGGGCCCAACCCATTGAACCCTATCTTTCAATCTTCCAATTGATTCATCATGGAAATTGGCCAACCTATGATGTGGTCTAAAACTAATAACAGCAAGATATAGTACATTCGATATATGATATGGCGAATTAACTAAAACTAACATCTAATGATGAATTAGTTCGTCGGCCTGATTGCCGTATGGAATTGCTTCTGCTTTCCAGTCTGAGGACTGGGTTCGATTCTCGAGTCCTACCCAATGACGGACTGTGTCTAAAAATATTGATTGCCAAAAGACAAAGAGGACCCACCACAACTATAGGACTATCATTTAATTTTTATAAAAATTTTTCAGGAGCCTACAGAGTCTACTTGCCATCGGGCAAGCTGATATCTTGGCCAGTCAGTCACTAGTTCCACTCCTGGAAATATATCATGAGTCCAAGCGCGGTCGACAATGCCTACCCTAACAATCCGGCTGATTCCTGCTCTTTAAGGCAGCTTATGGAAGAACTTGTTTGGTCCCGCAGCTTAATACTATATCTGAGCGGAAAGTGGAGATATATTTGTTTTTTCAATGTTACCAAAAAAAAAAAAAAACACTTGGCTCAATTCAGATAATATTTCATAATAGAACTTCATTAATAGCGCCACTTTAGTTTAAATTTAATTAATTATTACATCAACAGATGGTGACACCATAGTCCGAATTAAAAAATAATTAACTCTAATTTACTTCACTAGAAATTACTTGGCTTGTAATATTTTCAAATTCGTTTCATTTGAATACACTATTTTAAGATAGTATTGTATTTTAATTAACAGATAACGTAATCTCTAAAATCATCTATATTTTAAAAATAAAATTTATTATTTTTAAATGCTAGATATTTTAACAGAGAAAATTGATGTTAATTGAAACAAATACTATACTGTATTGTTATATATCTACAGGAAAATATAATATATTTTAAAATATATAACAAAATTTTAAAATATTGTTATAATATATTTTGATTTGAAAAATTTTAGATATATGGAAAGGCCTGAAAAAAATTAAAACAAGGACAAAAGCCAAATAAGTGTTAATATAAACAAAAGAAATTCATTCCCAAAAATATTTTATTAAATTAATGGATCTTATCTAAGTTAGTGCGAATTTCTATTTCACATTAGAACAATGACACTTGATCAACATAAACTTTTTGGGAATGTCAGTAGCTATCAGAAAAATTAATAAAAATTAGTAACTAGTTTTTTAATCATCAAAAGTTAATAAAAACTAGTGAAATAGTTCTATATATTAAGTTCTAAATATATAAGTTTCTTAGTGCTGCTAGCTCAGTAAAAAATTCCCCGAAGTACTATTCTTCAAATGCATTTCAACTAACGGAGGCAAAGTAAATTATCATTTATCCATAGGAATAGTTGATTTTAAAGATATTGTTGAGAAATTTATTATAATTAATTTGTTATATTTTATCTTATTATTTTGCAAAATTGTTGCTTTCTATAACTGAATGTAAGTACAGCATTACTTTATAAATTTATTGTTTGTAAAGTGGAATAAAGTTTGCCTATTATATTAGTAACAAATAGGACAATAGGAACTCTATTTTGCATAAATATGCATATTTATTAATTTTTGTAATATATTCTTAATTTATGTATTAGAGATAACATATTTGTGAATTACAATTTTCAGTTTGTCAATTATTGTGATTTTGGCTTGTTATTGCTTTATCTGTAAGTATTGCTCTGTTTGCTTAATTCTATTAAATTCTCTTAACTTCCGGGTCTGGTAGCTTTTGAAAAGATTTTCGGCGTGCTGTGCCGGGCGATCCCCGTTCTACTGTATATCATCCGGCCCCTCGACGGGTGTAGGTGCAGCCCGTGGTTGGAACTGACCTCTCTCTTAATAATCTTCCTGATTGGAAAGGGGAGTAAAATCTACCAAAAAACATCTGATATCTGATTACGCACAATTATGCAGTTAAATGCGCTCATTCACTTGGAGGGCCTACTCTTTCAGCCTTAAAGACTTTAAAGAAACTAAAAACTTTGTGTATTTAAAAATTTATTTATCGCTTTTAATTATTTTAATAAAACAAATATATTAAAATAAAATATTTATTTCTCAATTTTGAAAAATGAAAGTTAGAAAACAATAGATTGATTATAAACTCACAAGTAACAAGAAAGTCTAATTGATTTTTAAAAAAGTTAATGTGAAATTTGGCATTATTTGAAACTTGTAATATTTTCATAGTCATTTGTAAGTAAGGAGGAATAAACAAGATCTCGACTAAAAATCGTTCCCGATTGACGGGTTGAACATCCTTGGTATATAGGATATAACACTCTATTTCAATGTATCAAATTTAAAATATTGTAATATTGTACTGTATACCATATTTAGCTATCATTCGCTATATTATTGTTAGTTAGAGTTGTCTAGAAGTTTTGGTTATTTCAACGATTACAAACCCTATTGAATTCCTTGAAGTAGAAAATTTACATTAAATTGATAAATTACAAAATATTAATAATGGGATATATAAATATCTAATATATATTATTTATTTAATTTTTTATTTCTAATTTTTATTTTTTGGCACAAGTATAAAGAATTGTTTCTTTTCATTAAAGGGATGAATCAGATCAAAATTCAGAAATAGATGGAAAAAATAACAACAATAATTTAATTTATTACAGAGAAAATGCATCATATTAAATAATAAATATAAACTAGATATATTTTCATCTGAAGACTTTTATGTTAATAAAAAAATCGTATAATTGTAATCCAGTTGTTAAATTTCCATTAATAGATTTCAGTAGCATTGGGAGTATCATTTCATAAAGTTATTCAAATCGAATGAAATTTATTATTAATATAAACACTGAATAAAAAAAATCTAAATATAATGAAATAATTATGATAAAATTTTCTTTGAAAAAGTTTATAAATTTTACAATAATCAAACCAGAATAAACTTCTCATTCTTCTATTTGATTCGATAATAAAATGCCAGAATTTCTATTTTTATCGTTTTTTCGCAATTTACATCTATTATACAATAATTTTTTATGTAACTATTTTGGTTATATACAAATAAAATACTTGAAACAATGAATGAGTTTTTAAAATAAAAAAATATAGAATTTTTACAATATAGATTTTCTTGGAAAGTTTTAATGTAGTGCATATGTTTTATATTAAATAAACGATTTTTGAAAAAGTTGCAAATACTGGTACTGTATTTTTAATAGTACGCGATTCTTAAGAGAAATTTAGAAGAATTAACATTCTCATAATTTCATCAGCCTCACTAAATAAAAAATCACAATAATCTAAGTGTAAACAGTGTATTTTCTACACAAATGCTATCCAAAGAAAATTCCTTTCTAATTAGATTAGTATGTGTTGTATTCCTTCCAAGTATAAATGGTAAGTAATGCTATTTATATACAGCATCCCTAAATCCTACTGTATAGAAATTCTAGAACCGCTGCTGATTAACAAAAAATATGAAAGTCGATCTTTAGAACATAAGGCCATAGTATTGCAATTTTTAGGAAATAATTAAATAACACAAGATTCTAAGACTCCTGCTATCCATAAATAGAGGAAAAAATTCATAAGTTTACATAAACTTCTTTGTTTCTTTTCAGCTCAGATTATACTAATTTACAGTATATTGCTTAATATGCAAATACAATTTTAAGATATGTATTATATTAAAACATATTAAACAGACAGCATATAGCGGATAGCTAGTAATCATACTCTAATATATGCGATTGAAACTTAATTTTTTAATGGAAATTTATTTAATTTTCTTAATTTATTTGTTGTTAAACAGAAACGAAAATACCCAAAGAGATAAAATGTATTCCAACATGCTGCAACAATAAAGTTATCTCGTGAGAATTTTAAAAATTTATTATCTTTTTCCATTACAATAAAATCCTAAAAGACAAAGTAGCAATATGATAATTACAAATTTATTAAATTTGAATTTTTGGTATAAAAAATTTTAGCTTTTCACTGAAATTTATTATTATTGAATTCAACAATTGAAAACAAAATAGTAAAACGCCACCAATGTGACTAATTCAAGATAAGAAATGTTTTGGATTACTTATATCAATACTGAAAACATCTTTTACGCTATAAATGCTTTGTAACAAAAAAAAATTATAATAACTTTTTCGACCAATGTCTATGTCCGGGCCATTGATCATTAATTAATAATGTATTAATATTAATTATGACATTTGATATTTAACATATTTTACTTAATAGCAATTTATATCATACTTGAACTGAATTTTTCAAATATCAAATAGGAATTTTGTTAATATTTTTTAAATTTTTTAAAAGCATTTTTTGGATTTTTAAAATTTAATAAAAAAATTCTCTAGTTTATTTGTATGATAAATTTAATTCATTAAAAATATTCCGATTTTAATTTTTCATAAATTTTGGCTTCTTATAAAGTACAAACGAGTAAAGTTTTATAGAATCTGTTTTAATGAAAATAATATTGTTGAAAATCATTAGAAGAACAGAGAATAATTATCTTAATTTATGATAAAATTAAATAAAAAATTGTTTTAGATAGAAAGTAGTTATTTAATTAAGAGATATGTAATAACAATAATTAAAAATAAATATTTTTATAAGTTACTTTTCTCAGTAATATAAATGAATAAAAATTGATTTGGTTAAAATGAAAACGCATGTGAATGTATATGCTTTGCCTTTCATTGTAGCTTTCCTGTAAATGAGCATCGTTCACAGGCAAAGATGCCTTTACGGCGAAGTACATTTTTGGCAGTAATTAAAACTTATCAAAAATGATTTAGAGAATATCTTTTTAATGAAATTAGATTATTTAACAGTGACAGTTAGGACAGGTTTTTTAATAACAAAAAGAGAATTATTTTATTAAATTGTAAAGTTATAAATTTTTAATTTTAAATATTGTGAATTTTCTATTTGATATATTTGTAATTTCAGCGTATATATATATCATGATATAAATCATTAGAAGAATTTCATATACAGAATATTAAACAAGACAAAGGTTGATATGCATTGAATATCTTATGTGCTTTAATGATGAATGAATTGAAAATTCGAATGTTTTGCGATTTCTGCTTTTAGTAATATCTCAAACAGATTAGAGACAAAGTGATTACGAAAGAATATTTTTATACAAAAATATACTATACAAAATAAAACTAATCAATTGCAATTATATTAATCAATTTTTAATTTGTTTAGTTATATATTTTTAATATATTTAAAAAAAGTCTAAATTGCAATAAATATTCGAAAATAAGAAACTAAAATAGACAGCGTATGAAAATTGCAATAAATATCTATAAATAATTTTTAAATTCAATTATTTAAGTTATTTATAATAATTTAATAAAAAAAAATATAAAATTTATTTTATTTTTCAATATATTTTTCTTCTTGATAATTGTAAACATTAATTGAAATAAACTGACGTATTAATTTAAAATCAACATATTTTGTTTTCTGTTTAACATAAAGAGTTTATCATTAAATGTAAATTAATGAACAAATGGTTATATTCAGCAGAGGTGTGTCGGGTCTCTGACGTTTCGTTAATTAGATTAACTACAAAGATCTAGCAGAATAAAATGGAGATTTATAGGAGGAATGTTTTAAATGCTCCTGTTTTAGACAGTCGACATAACAAAATTTTCTCCATCAATTTTCAAAGCCCATATAATGTTGCCTTTTAAATTTTAATATTATTTTCATTTTTAAAATATTTTAAAACATTTATTAACAATTAAAACTCTTTTATTAATATAAACTATTAATTACCAGCAGTAATATACTCAAAATTAAGTTAAAAATGAATTATTTCTTTAATATCTCCAGATATTGTTTAATGAATTCATTTTTACAGATTTACCTTTTATTAAGTTTCGCATTTTTATTTTTTAGTCTGTTTTTCGTTACAGTTTTATTTTAATTTTTTAAAAATTTATTTTTAATCAATTTTTTCGTAAAAATTTTATTTATTTACTTATTAAAATTAACTGTGGCGCTATTATCAGTGCCTGATTTAAGTTAATACAGGTCCGATTGAATATTTCTCACGGGGACCCTCAAAATAAGGCTTATATGTATAAATAAAATAAATAACCTTTATGAATAAATACGCATTTTTAAATTAATGTTTTGACTGCTATGGACACATAAATGCGTTCAGCTAAAGCTATCGGTGTGGACTATGAACGAATATATGCGTTAGCAATTGTTTCTCTTCAAAAATACAAGAATCAACGTTATCGATGAGTTTGAGATAGTCACATATATTTAATTTGCTTATCAATGATAACAAATAAAAAATTTATTTGTATCCAAAGCACATTTTATTTGACAGAATGTTACTTCTTTCAACAACTGACAAATGTGATTGAAGTAACATTACAAATTATTATAGCTCTGATATATATGTCATAATCGAGAGATTTTCGTCTTTCAATTTTACACAAATTAAATCAACATATGAAAATGCAAAAAAGATTAAAATTAATACTTATTTATGACGATTAAAAGGAACTTTAAAAACATCAATAATTTTGTCAAACAGGGTGCAAAATATTATTGATTCATTGTCTCTTAAAAATAAAAATAAAAAAAAAAACTATTTATCTGATGAATTATATTTTGAGCAGATTTATAGAATATTTTTTAAGTGACCTGAACATTTTTAAATTCTCTGCATGTTAAGCAAATCAAAATCCCTTCTCTATTAGTCTTTTCACGACTTCATTTTGCTTCATCCCAGAGCCCGATTGGGTGCAATCGGTCCAATTGGCTCAGATCCGGCACAGACTGTTATCAAACTGTGAACAAAAATACTTTCAATCTATTTTATAGTTCGACGAATGATATTTTAAATTACAAAATTTCAATTGCATTTTTAATTTTAAATATTTACAAAATAAATTCTAAGTTATTTAAAATAATTTATTAGATTATAAATCTGAGATTCGACCATCTTTAAATTCAATTTTCAATTTCCATGCATCATAATATGGATCAGGATCAATATATAGAAATCATTAACCGCTCAATAAGTGCATTAGTTAACTCGCGATAATATTACGGAATTATTATTCATTTAACTTGAATTTTGATGGTTACTGCAAGTAAAAATTCCATATTTAAATACATCTATAATACGAATGGTATCTATTTTCTGTAAATTTTAAATAAAGCTGAATTTAATTTTCAAAATATGATTATATCAATAGAATAGAATTTGTTTTGAAAAATTTTATATACCTGTAAATATGAAAATCCAGATAAAAATGAAGCAACTGATTTTCTAACAAGATTTAGAATGAAATATCTAAATTAAATTTTGAATCGCCAAATAAGTTATATTCTCGAAATAATGATTAATGTTATAAGAAATTCTAAAAGTTTGATTCAATTTTTTAATATTTATTTATTATATATATATATATAAAATAAATAAATATTGAAAAATTGAATCAAACTTTTAAAATTCCCTGGTAATAAATCCCTCGATTATTTACACGATTTCGTATATATAATTCCCTTATATTCCCTATTATATGATATATATCTTATAAGCTAACAGGGAATATAAGGGATTTATTTATGAAAGATCGTTGAATAATTATCGGATAATAATATAATAATTTAGAAAAAGTTTTATTAAATTCATATTAAGAGTTATCTTAAAAATGTTAGTTGAGAATTTTTATTATATAAGTCAAGGTTACCTAATCTTGATTTATATAATAGAAATAAAAAGCATTTAATGAATCGAATCAAAAGTTGAAAGTAAAAGAAATTGGAGTTTGACTTGGCAACAGTAAAAATTTATCAGGACGTATTTATTACAGTACTGCTAATTGTTTTAGCCAGAATTTGAAGTGGATTTCCACTTGTAAGAAAGTTGTTGCAGAAAATAAAATTTTATTTTATGTTTCTCTGCTATTTTATATTGTATTCTCGTCACATTTAATACGAGAATATTAATATCATTTATGAAAACTGGCGAAATCACGCCTACAAACAGAGATATTCAACTATCTAAAATATTTGAATTGTTCCGAATATTATTAATAAACATTTAAGCATTACATATACAATACTGTATTCAATTTTACATACCAAATCTAATTTGGTAACTAAAATAAGTAAAATATGAGATTATAGAGGCTTGAATATTGCGGTACAGCCTTACTTGTTAGAACAAAAGCATTTTTGTTAGCAATCTATTAATTTGTGCCTTACCAAATAACTTCGAAAAATTCTTAATTTTAATCTCAATTTTATAAACTTATGTCTTAATGTTTGACTATTCTTTCAATTATTAGAATAGATTATTGATAATTCAAAAATAAGAAAATCTTATTTAGCCTAGATGAAAAAATCATTATTTCATCTAGTCTATATAAGAATAGAATACGTTAATTAATTGTTTTTATTTATGTTTGCTTGTAAGTACTGAATATTTTTATTTCTATTTAATTTGAGTTGAAAAAATACAATATTAGTTTATCCAATTTTTTTCAGTCTAACTGAGTTTTTAAATTTATATTTCAGTTTTATATGAGATACAAAAATTTTCTGTTTTGTTTTTATTGTCCCAATAGTCTTTATAGAGTTCCGAATTCCATAAATATATCAACATTTTCACTTTAATTATATTCATTTCTGTTGATTAATAAGAAAAAATTACTGTACTTATTTAGACTTTTCAAAGAGTTTTAATTGTAAAAGTTTTCTTAATATGAAATAATTCAAAAACAAAATAAGAACTTAATTAGATTATATTTGTTAATACTTTAAATTTTTGTTAAATTAAATTTATATAAATGTTTAAACGTTTAAAATATTTGGTATATAAAATTACGATTTTAATTTAGGTTGAAGTTAATTTAATTTTAAATTCTTTTAAATATTGAGAATTTCAATAATTAAACGCCAAATTATTTGTGTTTACTCGAATATATTTTTATTAATTAATAAAAAATAAACAAATTAAAAGACTTTTAAATTAATTTTAAATCTTCACTTTAATCGTAAATCAATTAAAGTGAAGTCGGTTTTTGACAGTATGTTCTTAAGTAGATTATTATTAACTATATTTATCTTTAAAATCATTTTTATTTCCTTTCTCACTTTTAAGAGTATTAAAAAGAAACCAGGAAAAAATATATAGAATTCAGATTAAAAAAAATGAGAATCGTTCTCTATACTTCCGGTAAAAGTTCGATGGCTTTAGAATATTATTAGTATAAGACACGTAAGATAATTTTTATAATATCGAAAAACAAATAATTGGTTAAATACAGTATATAGGTTAAAATAATGTTGTACTATTGATTGGTTACAATATTTTTAGCATTGTATTAATATAAAGCTTTCTCTTTCAAAAAAAAAAAAAAAAAAGAATCATAAATATTTGGAAGAAATTGACCTGAAATAGTTTCATAAAACTCTGTATGGAGTAAATTATTTATTTCTTTAAGTAAATCTTTAAAAATATCCAATCTATATGCAAATTATTTTAATTTGATAAATATTTTAAAATCATTTTAATATTTTGCATTCTTTATAATTTTTTAAATATTGAAATAATTTAAGGAAACATGATAAGTATGAATTCTAAAATCAGTTTATATTCGAACGAACTTAATAATCGTTGAAAATCTATTAAAATATTTATTTTATTCTTTTTACTTACAATAATTCTTTGATATAAAATAGTAATGTTTTAATATGATATTATAATCCAGTCTTCATATTTAAATAATTATTATACTAAGAAATGGCATTAAACTTTAACATAATGTCATCAAATATTTAAAGAAATGCCTGTTGTTGTTATTACTTAATAGCGGCAATAACAATCGACCCTATAAATAATAATTAATTCCTAATTGTTTATCACTAATGGATCAATTTTTATTTAAATGCGCTTTTCTCCATCATCAAAAGTTTCGATAATTTATAATATACATATAAATAAATGATGATGATGTTTTTAATAAGTAAATATAGTTTTATAATCTTTATGATTTATTTAAAAATTCCTTTATAAACTGAAATTGCGTTGATTGCATATTCCACCACAAACTTTCTGTATAATAAATTTTATTTAATAATTTATTTGTCTAGTTTTCTTATATGATTTTACAAAAATATTTTAAAGAGATTAAAAAATAATAATAAATAAATTTAATAAGTTATAGAATATATCCGCATATTAATAATAATTTTTTAAAATAAAGATTATCGGGCATTAATATTAAATTCTGTGTAGAATATGTTTTATTTGTTTTAAACAAATATTAATTATGTCCGCTTTATTCAGTTATTCAGACGAATTATATAGATAAATAGTAGGCCTACTGTATTATTATTTGTGTTCTATGATTATGTTGAGTTAAATGATTCATTAAGCAAATTATAGATATAAGTTTGCCTTCTATATATTAGTAACAATATATATAATAATTTATTAAATGTTCTGAATATAATACAGTACAATCATTAATGGAAGTACAGAATTCATATTTTAGAAGTTTCAGAAAGCATTGTTATATTTGAAAGAAAGCTCGTTGAATGAAATTCGATGACAATCTAATATTGAATGATAATGCTGTAATTTGAACTTCGGACAAATAATTTTTAGTTATACTATTCATTCTTAAATTAGAACAAGCTAAGACTAGATAAATAAGTATTCGATTCGGAATTGTTCGCAAACGAAAAATGTAAAATAAAATTTTATATAACCGTGTATACGGCATTTTAATGTAATATATAAACTAAACTAAAAATATCTAACAGGCACAACTCATCTATAAATCTGACATAAAAAGAAATTGTGATAGTTCGAACACGCTTCTATTTGTGTATAAATATTTTATAACATTAAAAATATTTTCAATTTTATAAGGTATCTATCAACATTTATAGTATAAGAAATCTTGAAAAATCTTTTATCATGTCGACATCTAGGATATATTCAAATATACAAACTTTTAATGTATTTGCTAAATTTTTATAGGAAACTCTGAATGTTATAAAAATTTGAGTTTTCTATTCCAGAAAGTTTTGTTATGGTCTGTTTAAAGCATTGTAGATATATATATTTAGTAATAAAGAATTGAATTATTTATCTGAAAGTTCTAAAGAATTTAGTGAGATATAGTAAGTAGATAAACGAACTAAAAGCGATTAAATTATAGTAAATTGTATCGAATTAATTATTTCATAGTTAGAATGAATGTATGTAAAATAAAAATTAAAACTTTCTTATTGAATGATATTTAGCTTTTAATTATAATAGGTACATCTTATTGATATTTTGTACCATTTTATTATTTTTTTATTTTTTTTACAATTTAACAATCATTCGTAACCACCATATGCTCACCACAAATATTGTAACCATAAATATACCGTGGATAAAACCATTCTCAAACATTATACAATAAGACAATAAACGGTTTTCTGGAAATAAAATTTAACAAGGTATAACCAAGTCAGTTCAAGTTATCCTGAAAATTATCCTTAAGAAAAATGGGAATTTTTGGCCTGTAGGAGAAATCATAATTCTTGTCTCTATCTTGATATTTTTTTAACCATCTAGAAAACGGTTGAAAAGAATTAACAAAAAAAGACTTTTTCGAGTCTTTTTCGTTCATCATTCTCTTTCCGAATCTCATGGGAATTCTGAATCGGCACCTTTGACAGTTTTCGAATCCTCCTCTTTGACAAAGAGCCAAACAACGTGATGGTTGCCCAGTCGTCTTTGATATATTCAAGGATAATACAAGTAGATTAAGCACGATTATCGAATGATAGATCTTGCGAATACGCATTTTGATTTTTGGCTCTGAAAGAAGAAAATTATATTTTCGTTAATGAATTTTATATCTATAAATTAATTATTAAAACTATTTAAATATAATTAATCATTTTTTTCAAATAAACTATGTAAGATGGGTTTCGTAAAAAAATTATAAGTTAACAATATTTAATAGCAACGTTTAAAAGAATTCATTATCTATTAACTATTACTTTTGTAATATATAAGTTATTCATAAAATATTATTATTCTAACAAAATTATTCTAAATAAAAATTTAATTTACAAATTGAATTTAAATTTTTTTAATTGACAAGCTATATAAAAATAAAATATCTTCTAATTATTAATAAAACTATATTATTTAAATCGAAGGCATTTATTTTTGCAGATTTAAGAAAAAAATAGGCTCTTTATTAAATTTTCGGTCTATTTAATGCATATTTATGTTATATATTTACAAAATAATGTTTATAATTATCACTTTATGAAAATAAAATATTTAAACTTATATGAAATTCTTAAATAATAACTGTTTACTATTAATGATTTAATGAATTAATGATTAAGGCAGTGAATAAGATAAATATCTGTAATATAAATAAAAAGAACTTATATGAAATTAATATTTTAAAAATATAAATTTTTCTTTTTCAAATATTTTCAAAGAATTTGAGAAGTATTTTCCTGAATTGAAAAGATAAAATGCACGAAAATTCTATTTGTGATCCAATCAATGATAACAAATTGAATATCTTTTTATATATAGCTTGCTTTTATGTGTAACTCTATCCATTCTTTCGAGAGCATAATACAAAATTATTGTTTGCCCTATCAGTAAATTGATACAATCTTTGATTACTTTTTATCAAAGATTCTAATAATTGTTTGGATATATTCTGTTATATCTTTTATCTTGGGCTACTTTCAGATTTAACGGAGTTTGGCGAATTCTGCTTGAAAGAAAACATATCGCTCGAGTTTTTTTTTTTTTTTTTTCCTATGTACATATACTTTATACAAAATATGAATAGAGCAGCTGCATTTCTGTATCAAACAAATTTCTTTTTCGACTATTTGTAAAACTCATTTTGTTAACAGATTATTCTAAATCAGATTTTCAAAATTTTCCATCAGATAATCGATATCCTTAACAACAAACACTTTTCGTGCAATTTAAAAATTAAATATAAGAATTTTTAATAGGTCCATATTAAAAGCAATGTTTCATTTTTAATATCTCGTTATGCTATATAATTTAATCGTAAATTTTTGTGTTTTATTCAGATTTTAAACTTTTATCGCGCAATTTTACAAAATTATTTTAATATCATCATTCCTTAAAAAGTGATTAAACTTGAATTCTGAATTTTCATTTAACCATTTTTATATGTTATATTTTCTCATAAACGAGCGATAGAAATTTATGATAAAAGTAGTAAAATATTGTTTTAATTTTATTAACTTTCTTAACTTTTTATTTATTCTCTTTTATTTTATACTAATGAGAGCATTTTTCGTGAATTTGTGATTTAATACTTTTCTTATTTTTTCCTTTTAAATGATTTTCAAATAGCCTAAAATTTGAATAAAATATTGAGATTTGTAGCCTGTTCTGAGGACTAATATCTTCATTTTGATTGCTAGTAATCTATCTTTGAAGTTACATTATTTTACATTCTCTTAAAAAAAGAAAGAAAAAAATGTACTATATATATATAAAAAAAATAAACAAATCTCATTATCAGTATGAAAAACTTTCATCCTTTTTAATGCGCCTGTTGGTGTGATCTTATTTTAGAGTAAACTACTTAATGATAAAAGTGTGTTCTGTACACGATAATCTCTTGGCGAATACGCAACGATATCTTATTTCACGCCATAATTTATACAAAATAAACCTTTAAGAAAACATCATAAAACAAGGCATTAATACTATCGTCGGTAAATTATTGAGTATAAAGTCATTTCCAAAAGTTTTAAAGGCTATTAAAATGTTAGAAAAAACTATAATTAAATTTTAATAATATTTGTGATGAAGTTTCCATGTATTTTTGGAATATGATTTTTTTTTTACTATAAGTAGCTTTATGGTTTGGTTAAAAGATCGCCATCATTTTTAATTATTACTTTTTTTGTCGTTGGTTTAACGATTATTAAATTGCAATTGCGTTTGAATTAGAATAATCATAATAATAATAATAATTATTATTATTGTAATTATTATTAACTATAATTAAATTACTAAGTTCTACTTTTTCCGGTAGAAATTTATTCATTCCTTTAAAAAATAAAAGTAATAAAATATTATTTAATTATTAATTTTTCTTAATTTGCTTTCTTTTATTTTATACTAATATACGAAAATTTTTCATTAATTTCTATCGTTTATTATGAGAAATACTATATATAATAATTATTACTAAACTTTAACTTAGTTGTTAGATAAGTTAAAATTATAATAAACCGAGCTCTCGTTTATATTTTTTAAAATTAAGAAACGAACTCATAAGTTTGTTGTCTATAAATATAATTAAACAAGAATTCATTTCTATGCGAAAATATTCGATAATAGTAATAATAATAATTTTGTTTTGAAATATATAATAGTTTAGATTGTTTATTGTATTTTTATTCGATTAACTTACGTCGAATTTTATAATTCCTCATTAAATAAAGTATTGATAAATATTACATAGTTTATTATTGTTCTGTGACAAATTAGTGCAAGTTAGTTTTTAAAATTATGTTTCGAAACAACTAGTTTGTTCAGCTGGATCTGGTTCTTCTCCGAAGGAATTAGCTCTATTAAATGAAATTTATTGTTGTTTATAAATATGTAGACATAAATCATTCATGCAGAGAAAGAACAAGAAATTTGTTTTCCTTTCTCGAAAAATATTAAACATAATATATATATAGATAAGAATTAGAGAATTTTTAAAGTTTTGAATCTAATATAACATTAATTTAACCTTAATTAAAACTGTACTAACCGTGTAATGATCTACTTTTAACAAGCAGATTTTACCTTGACAAAACTATGTCTTAATGATAAATTTAATTTTTTTCTTTAATATAAAAATACATACTTTTATTGATATTTTCTTAGTGGGGAACTGAGCAAAAGTTTTTGTTATTATTTATTTGAAAATAAATGATGCGCAGAGAAAATTCAATTACTTCTTCCAATTACTGTATACAATATTTTTTATCTCTATAAATATAATTAAACAAGAATCCGTTTCTACGTGAAAAATTTCGATAAAATTTCAAAAATCGTCCGTAAATCAATTCTTCTAAATATATATCTGCAAACATAAATAATAATAGTAATATAACGATGAAAGAGTTTTCGTTCTATATAACTAAAAAGTAAGAGAATAAAAATTTTATTCGTAGTCTATTTATAAATATTGCGTTTAAATTCAAATTTTGTTAGTTTATTTCTAGTATAAAAATGATTATATATATATTTTTTTCTAACTTATCAATTATTTATTTATTCGCATCTATTATTTAATCTGTTTGCGACGATTTTTACAGCGGAATACATTAGTATGATGGAATAATTAATGAAATGCATATAGGGGTTACAATGTTTGAGATACACGGATACGGTTTCAATCCTACGATGGCTATGAAATGAAATTGTTCTCCAAGAAGCAATTTTATAACCGATATTATTCTTTTTTTTTTAGGTTAAATTTCTTGGCTTTCTAAGAAGAAATTTGATTGCCGGTCCATGCTTCGTATTCAATATGCCATTTATATATCTATAATCTAGCCGAAGGAACTCGTATACTTCCTTAAAGTGTAATTCGCTTTTTTCATTATACAAATGTTGCTGCGAATAAATTCAATTTAACTGATTGCCCTTTTGTACAAATACAGTCTAATGTGCATTATATAGTGCTATAAAAATGATATCCTTTTTTTTGGTTGTTTCCGGAAATAATTTAAATATAATTTTATCAACATGAATGATGTATAACGTAACTTTCCTTTGCCAGTTAAGCGAGAGATAGGTTGTAAATATTTGTAAACATATTCAAAAATGCATTTATATACATATATATATATATATACCCGTAATTATCTGCAATGGAAAATTTTTCAACTATAAAAAAAATTTCACTTTGTATTCAACGAATATCACGGTTTTATTAACTATTACGCTCACTTTAACAGTACGAGAAATGAATACTGCATTTTAATTCTATTATTCATTGTTTTTTCATGTATGTAATAATATATTTGTAAATATATATATAGTGTTGTGCTCATATTGAATATTAGATCGCAATTATTGAATAATAAAAGCGGAATAAGGTTTTTTATTATCGTTGGAGCGCTCTCGTGTGTATAATTTGTAAATGTGTATAATGACTGATGGTAAATATTAAATCAGCACTATTAGGCACGCCTACCTCCACCCCTTCGACTAAAAGACCGATTTTGACATCAAAGTATATTTGGCGTGGTTCTCTCGGTATAACTTTTATAAATCTAAAGTTACTTTCAAATGTCGACTTCCCGTTAATTGTGTTTAATTACTTATTAATGAGTAACAGATAGGAGTTTCATAATTATAGTTAATAGTATAACTAATTTAAACTCGTTTTCGATTTTTTTTCCACAAAAAAACTGAGTAACGATTTATTCTTAGAAAATTTGTTATATTCTTAAAAAGATTATTATTATTATTATCGCTAAATGTTGAATATTGCATCTAATTTTTTTAGTTTTATATTGATTTAGTTACAATGATTCATTGAAGTTGTGTGACTCATAATTTTATCTCGTATTTTTGTACTGAAGAAAAAAAAAAGATTTTTTTTATATATATATTTATCTATAAAACTTTTTATATGTTATAAATTTTTGTAAATTTAAGTATTTTTTTATAAATTTAAATAGTAATCATTAACTTATTAAATTATGGTAGATCTAAAAGTAAATAAAATTAATCAAAAGTTAGCATTAAAAAGTTTCTAATTTAAAAATCTAAAATGTAAAAATTAATTATAATTTGGCTTTATTCAAGAATATTAAAATATTTTTAAACATTTCCTCGACAATAATATTTTTTAATTATTTAAAATAATAAAAAGAGAGAATAAAGGAACTTTGGAAGAAAGTTAAAGAGCACACTTATATATATAAAAAGCAAGTTATTGTAATCTTTCTGACTAATCCTTTAACTTCACTTTCCAATATATTGAAATTTATCATCTTATACTAAGAACTTGATTATTTGGCTCTTTATGTGTATAATATAAAAAGCTCCATGAATAATACAATATTTGCTATTGTTGCTACTTTGTAAACATTATTAACTAAGAGGTTCAATATATAAAATGCAACATTTTATATACCATTTTAAAAATTCAAAATCCTTAAAAATAAAATAAAAATAGTCATATTTAAAGAAATGTCACAACTTTTTTAAAAGAATAAACTTCTCGAATTTAACTAAAAACTGTAAATAAATGAATAAATTATGCCATTTTCTGATAAATTAAAAAATTTTTTTCGAGTTCAGTTTTCATTGTTTTAAAAATACTAACCTTTTTTTTCCAATCTTCTGTTCAAATTCAACGAGATAAATATTCACAATAACGATAAAGAATTGATCATCACGAGTTCGGTCCAGTAGCAGAAATGGGAGTAAAAGGGCTAGCATCGCCCTCTTTCTAAATATCTAACACGTGGTCGTATGGAATCATTGAGCATGCGTTAGAACAAGTGTATTTTCGCAGAAAGTTTGCCCCTCCCTATACAGGTAGCAACCCACGCCAATCTCCCCTACACCCGATTCTTTTTATCAGGAAAAAAATTTCCCGGAAAATAATCTTATGATTGATTGTAAAACTTCTAAATACATATTTTCTCTAGGAATTAAAAATGAGAAAAGATAAGTTTTTAACTTTCTCTCGATGAATACTGTCATTTGCATGCTATAATCGTTATTTGTCTTCCTCTTATTACATTGTAATCGTGACAGTCGGCACTTATGATAATTCGATTAGTATTTAATAGCAGTCGTTGTTTGGTTACACCTGTATTGACAAATTCATTTATATTGTAACAGGCTGCATTATATCTACAGTACTTCCTATTGCCAAAAGATATTTGTATAAATTAAACATTTTTCGAACAAAAAAACCGAATGTCAAAATTCGACTGGTATTTTTCTTTTTCTTCAAAGCTGTTACTCGAATAAATAATTCGACTACTTCCTGTATCACAATAATTAAATAAAAAATGGAAGTTTGGAATTCTCATGGGTGATATATAATATTCCTATCCACTTTATTCTCTGCTGTTTTTTACTTAGAATTAAATAATTTCCACTGAAAAGAACAATAACCTCGGTAGTAATGTTAAACTGTACTTAAACGGTAAAACATATTTCTAGGGAAAACTTAAACGAATCCATTAAGTTCCGAATAAACAAACTGCCATTCTAAGATTTAGCAGTAAACCATAATTTCTTTTTGAATACTATATTGCAGTATTATATGTAATATTCCAGATATAAATTTTCGTTAAGCGATGACACAGTAGTATCGATTAAGAAGAATTTAATCCTACAAATTAAATTTACTTTAGGTATTTTCTTTAATTTAACAGCTGTTTAATAATAGGAATCGTTTGTAGATTAAAATTTTTAAATAATTATTTTATCTATATTGATATTAATTAATGCAAATTTTGAGGATTTATCGCTTTCGAAAAAACTTTTATTATATGTTTACAGTACTAATATAAATGATATTCATCTCGCTTTAAGTTAAAAGAATTTTTGATATATTTTCATAATTATTTAGCAAATAAATTTTATTTTTTTGGTATTATATATATTGAAGATTTAACTTCTCTATAATATTTCTTCTTCGGTTATAATTTGATAAAAAAAAAAAAAAAATCGCGTAATGGAATTTGTCTTTCTATTCAATTGTTTAACCTGAATATCATCAGTATTTATTTCCAAACCTAAAATAAATAGTTTTCTATAATATTTATATTGCTTTGCCTCCGTTATAATGAAAATTTGTAGATTTTTATGCAAGTTAATTAGCCACTCTAAGTTAATTTGCAGTAAAGATGATCTTAATTTATTTCCATAAATATCTATAATTACTTTTACTTCAAAGAGATTTTTATTAGACGAAAAATGAAATTTTTGCGAAAAATATTTTTCTATAAATAAAAAAATAAAACTTAAATGTAATGACTATTAGTTTTCATTTCTAGTCCAAAAAATAACTATTTTTTTGTACTCGAAATGCAAACTAATTGTATTGTAGAATAATAAAAACAAAGATTAAAATAAGTTTAAAAAATAAAAAAATTGATAAAACTAGTAAAAGTTTTTCTTTTTTATTCTGATATTTTAAAGAAAGAAATATTATTGAAAAGTATCTTTCATCAAAATTTACACAAAAGATGTAACGGTATTTTAATTTTAACTGCATTATAACTTAGCAGATATTGAATTTCTTCATTGATAGAATAATAAGTCGAGTTAATTTAGTAAAGAACCTTCAACTGTTGCTCATAATTATAAACGTTAATACAATTATCAGATTTAATTTTGTTTTAAGGATAAACTGATATATTTATTCTTAAAATTATCGACAAATCTTATAAACAGTAGTCCGATTAACCAAGATAAACGGGAAAATAATTATCCGGATAATCGGAAAAATACAGAAAACTAATTCGAATTATGAACAATATGCATTTTAATATTAATAAATAAATAAATTGCATGCATGCATATATTCAAATATTTCATTATTTAGTGAAAAAAAGAAACAAGAAATTTATTTATAACGAGAAATTATTGCAATATTTCTAATTTTAACTCATGAAAGATAAAACATAAATATGCCTTCCGGGTTACGAATTAACCCCGGTTAGTCAGTCTGTAACATGATAATCGAGAATCTACTGTATATATATATAGGGCCTATATATATTGTTTCTCTTTTTGGAATAACAAAAATTTTCCAGACAATATAATTTAAATGACATAGGATGATCTGTATTTTAAAATTTAATCTTTTAACAGCAGTTAATAATTTTAACAAATATTGATATTGCTTAACTGATACCATAATTAGAACTTCTGATATCAATTATAAGAAGTTCTAGTTTTAAAAGAAAAAAAGACTTTTAGTCCTTAAGGGTAGAAAAATTTATCAGAAGAGAATAATTAATTCTTATTATAAATTTCGCAAGAGAAAATTTAATTTGAAGTTTTCGTCTCGATAATTGTTAAAGATTGACACGAATTTCTCGGTGGGAAATTAGAATTTCATTCCAATATTTACACGCCTGAGCCTAAGGAAAAGATTGGTTCTGAATTAATTTTTACTGTCTGTTTCAACCTGATTTAGTTTGTATTTATATTTCTAAATAATAAAAATCAATCTTATTATAGTAACGAAAAGTAATTATGCAATAACAACATAATTTATACTATTTTTAAAATAAAATGATCGATTACTTTAATATCAAATTTGATTTTCTAATTGCTATTTTTATTAAAAATTTACTATTTTTAGTAAAATTTTTAATAAAATATTTTTATATTTAGAAACTGCTCAATGTCAGAGACTAGAGTATAAAAATTCTAATGCCTGACATTAAACAAATTTTACAAAGACAACACATAGTTTCACAAATATTATATTAAATATAACTTATTTTCTAATAAAAATAAAATTTCACACCTAAAATAACCATATAAAGTGATAAACTATTAAAAGTTAATAATTAATCTAACTAAAATGCATGCATATTGATTTTGTATAAATATTTAAGTACTGGTATCTAAAATAAATAATTTATATATGCTTATGCTCTCAGATTACACAAAAATTATACAATTTTATAATTATTCGTAATTTAACTTACAACTACTTTTCTAATGACAATTTTTAAACATAATTAACATTTTCTAAAAATAGCATTTAATTTTTATTTTAATTTATTTCATAATTGCAATTTTTGAAAGTGTGAGATGAAGTACTGAAAGCGCAATCAATCAACTAACTTGTAAGTTTAGCTTTACTAAAAATTAAAAAATCAAAATAAAATCGCCACCCTTATGCATCTATGATATTGCATTCCACAAAAATGTCATTAATTCGTAAAAAAAAAACTAAAAAAATTAATTATCAGATTTTAAAATGATAAATTTGAATGACTGTTTATAATTCTGGGCTTTTATAGCTTTTTAAAATTTATTATCAAAATAATTTTCAGTCAAGTGAACTTACTTGTTGCTAGTCTTTATCTATTTATCCAAAACAAAATCATTGCACCATTAATAATATCTAATATTTCACGCTATAATGTCAAATTAATATTAAAAATCTGAATTATTTTAATGCAATTTTTATTAAAGAAATATTAAAGATAATATTTTAAAGAATTATAGTTTATAAGTATTAAAATATTGTATTTAAAAATTACGCGAGAATATATATAAGGTATTAAACTTTACTTTAAAATTATCTTATGAATATACTTCTTTGTTTACAAATTGATATTTAATATTTAAAAGAAATAAAATTATTAAACGTTAATTAGAAATTGTCTAGCAATTTTACATTAATATATCATCGCTTAGAGGCATTCCATTAGGATGCTGTGATATGCCTAAAACTAAATGATGTCCTTTGAGATTAAACATTAAACGACTTTCCTAAATAAGATATTTATTCTTAAGACACACAGCAAATTAACTACTTAGAAATAAAGTTTGTTTCCTTTTTTACATTTAACAATATGAGAACTATGAAAAAAGTTTGATTATTATTAGATTTAATATAATTTCGATCTTACATTTAATTACGATAACTAGATATTTATAAAATTAATTATGACAATAATTATTTAATTGTTATTCTTTCTTGTTTTCATCCTTAGGAGAAACGAAAAGTTTCCATTATCCATATGGAAAACGCGGTTAACATGGACAATTTTTATTAAAGATAAATATGATTGATTGATTAATTCTAATAATTTAACGAAATATATTTGATTTTAATTATACAGATAGTTTCATCGAATAAAAAATATCCAAATGTCATCTTTGTGTTTGGATTTCGTTATTCAATAAAAATTTGCAACATTAAAAAATAAGGAAAATTTCCTGGTACACATTTTTATATCAATAGTCCAATTTTGCATTTATATATGGATGATGTTTCATTAGAAGTCAAGAAAATATTTGTTTATTGATTGCGTATTGTCACTTTAAAATATTTAAGGCAGGACCATGACGGCACTACCTTAAATATTGGGAATAATACATAAACCTTTTCACAATTACTGTACATGCAATGAAGAATGTGGATATTATTTAATATAAAAACGAATTTTTTAATACTAGATTCAAAATTTTTCTCAATATTTCTTAATTAATAATTTAAAAAAATGACAAATTAATATAGAAAATTGCCTTAATAGAATTTTATATTAAAATATTAATAAAAGCCCTGTTACAATAATCATTTATGGAATAATCGAATATAAAATGAATATAGATCATAATTTTCTATCTGACCGATAATTTTGGACATTTAAATTTATATATCCAACGGAGTTCTAACCATATTCCTAATATTCTATAATACATTTTAATATTTATATTTAAATCCTTTTATTATATCTCCTTGAAAAGTTTGATTATTTTAGATTAATTATTAATATCTCAAAATTTATTAAATGTAATTTTCCAACAACTGTTTCTTAATGATTCAACACAAAGTAATTGTATGTTATCCTTTCTGATTAGCGATAATTATTAAATAATTAAATATTCTAAGTTAATATGTTCTAAGTTAATCACGATGCTATCTCCATTCTTCTTATATTATAAAATCTATGGAAAATGATTATTACGTATGATTTTAAATATATTTTGTTAAATATTCCTTTAATTTCTTTGAATCATTTTCATCTGAAAACAAATTTATAATCGAAAAAAGAAAATATAAAATTTAATTAAACAAAATTTTGATGTGCATAAAAGCGATTTCTTAGGCTATATATAGAAATACAGTAATGAATATCTTACTTATACTTATTATAATAATTTTCAATTCAAAATTCTGAAAAATGAAATTCAGAAATTAAAAAATAAATTATTCAGTTATAAGTATAAGTAAGGGCTGAGAGAGGTGGGAGTGTAACTCAATACTAGTCACAAATGCAGAATCTCATTCCACTCAAAAGTCTATAAAAATATATGAATAAAACCAATAAAATAAATAAAAACAGATTTTTCAATTACTTTCATGTAAAATGTTTCAAACATAAACACTAAAATTGATTATTGGTCTGGCTTCAGAGGAGAAAGATATATGGATCTGATTATAAGAATTCATATTTTTATGATATTCTATCCCTATTATGATTAAAGTTTTCTTTAAAGTAACGTAATGTGAACAAACTGTTAAAATAATTTCATTACCAGTGTTTAATATTTTCGCATAATTAATAACATCAAAAAGACATTTCGATATAAATAAGTGTGATCTTTTTTTATATTATGATAAATCCAACGAGGAATAAATTCTTATATATTTATCATCATCAAAAGGTTTAATCATAGCAAACATATTTTAATTTCTGAAAATATAATTATTGTTGATCTTATAATCCTAATGAGAAGATTCATTCCGTGTTTCATTTAATTATCCTTGTTTTGAAAGAGGACTTCCAACATTGATTTAATAGAAATATAGATCTTGTTTTAACAATGTTTTAAATTACTTATGCACAAATGTATTCGGCTTGTTTAAAGCAATATTTATTAATATAAACTTCTTATTATTAAATATCACATGTTTTTAACGTGATAATTTAATATTAAGAAAAAAAAATAGTTTATTTTTATGATAAATACATTCAATAAAAAATATACTGTAGTAATAAATTTATTCCATTCCTTTAATTTTCAATAGTATAGTAATTATTGCTAATATTTATAATTTACTGTAATTAAAATATAATTAAAAAATATATAGGCCTATTCTATTTAAATCTTATTTTTAACAAATTCGATATTAAATTAATTCTTTAATTCAATTTATAAATAAAAATTTTAAAAATAATTACTGTTGTTGTATAAATTTTTTCCAGAATAAAATATAATATATTATTTGATCTAACGATAGAATATTTATATCTAATATTTTTTAATAAAATTTAAATACAGAATATATTTTTTAATTATATTCTAACTTTTCACTAACTATTTTATTTCAATTAATCAGCATGACCGTTTTAAATTTCTAAAATATAATTTCTTCTATTTTGATTGATTTTAAGATTTCATAATAAATATGAAATATAAAAAAAAAAAAAAAATTAGAAAAGTTTAATTGAAATAACTTAGATTATATAATTCGTTTTTTTTTTTTTTAATCAAATTTATAGAATAACTAAAAAGGATCAAGAAAATAAAAAGAATTCCAGAAAATGATATAACTAATATAAATAATAAATGCCTAAACGTAAGTTATTATTTAAAATACCTTTAAAATTCTTAGATGATTATACAAATCATAGGCTCATAATTTTTTTTTATATTTATATCTATATAAATTAATATAAAATAAAATGAAATTATTTTCATTCTATTTTATATTAATTTTAAGTGAATTATTGATGAATGGAATATTTTTTAGGACAGTTAGAGATGTCGAAAACCATCAAAAATCCCTGAAATATTTCAAATATTTGAACTAATTTAAAAAAATTGCATACTGTTTCCATTTGACTGGTTAAGCCAATTATATGTTTATTAAGACTGATTAAAGATATTCCATTTTCTACAACCTTTTTTAGCATAAAGACAAATTCTCAAATTTCATCGGAGTTTATGTCGTCTTCTGAATGCTGTATCAAAGAACATAGTTTAAAATTTTTGGTTTTGTTTGGTCATAATTATTTTCTTTGCCTACATAATAATTCTCTTCTTTATTACTCCCATTACAGTTTCATATAATTAAATAAAAATCGCATTTTTATGTATAAACTTATTTTAAGTATTTATGTATATATTGTTAATTAATTTGCTAATTTCAAACTAAGCTTTCAACGAAAAATAATTAAATATTCTCAAAATTTCAATTAGTCTAATGTATTTCCTTCAATTTGTAATTACTAAACAGAAACAATGTATAGATTTGCTGCCTTTAGAGACAAAATTTATAAATTACTTTCACGACGTATTGTCTTCGTGATCATTATACGCTTACTGAAATGTTAATATAAAACAGAAAATTTTCTAAAAATTAAAAATAAAAAAATATATATATTCAATAGTTAATTCGTGTAATACTTATCAAATTTAAATTGCATTAGTTCCGCTCAATCTCTTATATTTACACAAAGTTGTAAAATAAACTCTTAATGACTAATTGCTAGGAAATTAAGTAGATAATTAAACATCCATCTTGTCTATAGACCGAAATGTTCAAGAATTATGTCAAACAGAATGTTTCCCTCTGGTCATTTGACAACGTTGGTGACAAGTCCCATTGCTCTTCTATTATATATTAGTCTGATATTCAAATATACAGTATATTTATAATTGCTTAAATTAAAACCATCTGAGATTAAATATTTCAAATTAACCTAAAATTAGCATTTTTATAGTCTAATCTTCTATAAAATTCGTTATATTTACATATTTTACATTAGCAAAATAAAAAAAAAAAAATCAGATTAGCTTATAAGCTTACTTCATTAAAATAATTTTTACAGAGAAAACATCATTAGTGAATTTGTATAAAAAATAAAGAAAGATTCATAAAGAATGCATAAGTCTTATGGGATTAAATGTATTTTAAAATATTTATAAAAATATTTAATCCCTTTAAATACACGCAATCCTTTCGTTTCCACCATGATCGAGCACGTAACAATTAGTAGAGTGGAGCCAAATTGAAACTAATTATCAAGCAAAGAAGCATTAAGAAAACTATATAACTCTTAAACAGATTTTCTAGCTGATTCCATTAATTACCTGACAGACTAAAGTTGTCGGTAATGTCCTTTAAACAGCATCAAGCATCATAGCTGAAAGAAATATTTTCCTTTGACAATTATAACTCTAATCTCCAGATATTCTATGACGAAACTTAACAAAAATAATTTATTACAAAATTATTATTAATTTGTTTTATATTTTTAGTCACCTTAATAACAATAATTAAATAACACCCACTTACGGAAGTCAAAATTTGTTACGAAATAAGTTATTTTTAAAATTAGAAATGATTTTTATAGACTAAAAATAAATTCTATTTTTAGCATTAAGTGATCATTTTTATTTCTCTAATAAAACATAAAACATAACAGCAGCAATTCAATGAAATATATGATAATATTGTTCTTATTGATAATAATGGTAGTAATTGTATAAAAGTGCAGCAAACTAATTTATTTAATCGAATTGTTTACTTTCCAAGAATTATTTATCGATTTTTTTTGGAAAAGAAAGTAGAGTCAATGTTCTAATAATGTAAAGAAGTTAAGCGATCTATGCGAATGGTTGATCGTCTAAATGACAATTTATAGGAGCGAAATCTCTTAGTGGAATGATCATTCCGTTAATAGAACGATTGTTACAATATTTACAGCTTAAACTGTGAATAATTTTCTAACTGAATGCCAACAATGCCTTAATTTTATAACATTTCTAGATATCACTTCATATTTTTATTGATTTATGAACGTATAAAAGTAGATTTAGTATGTCTTTATTAGGTATCGTAATATTTTAAAAAGTTAACGGATTGATAACGTGTTAAATTAAACCAAAATTGCCCAAAAAATGTTATCTTTTAAATCTACTCTTACTTTATTTTTAGAACAAATTTCTTGAAAATATTAAATGGATGAAATATAAGAATATGTCTATCGATTGAAAATTTCTGTTTATAATTGATTTCTTGGAAAAATAATTTTAAAAGTAGTCTTTTTTTGGTATAAAATCCTTAATTTGTTCAATGTACCATTAATGATGGCATCGAAAAATGCAAGATAGAAATATCTCGATTCCGTAATTGAAATCATTCAGCGGATAGAAAAGAGATTAACAAATACTGTTTTCGATGAACAAATAGAAAGATTATTAGAGATTGCAAGAAAACGATTAAATTAATAAATGATGTGATTATAATAATCTAAGCTTAACAATTATATATTTTTAATTGCTTATAAGAATTTTAAATTATCTAAAATCTTTAGACTTTTTTTATAGATTTAATTTAATAATATATGCAGTATAGAAAATTTATAAATTTATTTCGTTCGTTCAACTTCAGTCAATAAATATCAATCAAAACCTAATCACAATAAACAGAATGAATGTATTTATTATATTTATAATTCTTGCTTCTTATATTTTACATAATTTAGTTAAAATAATTAATTTTCATTGGGAGGATAAATCTTATTTACTGAGATTAATTTCTGTTTTTAGACTCTTATGAAAAACAAATGCAGTTTAATATATTTATTGAAATCAGTCAACAAAAATATTCAGTGAATTGTTTTATCTTTATTTATTAACATAATATATATATTTTTCTTTTTGTAAAAAGTCAAAGCTATAGGTGAACCCCTTCCCACTCTCAAGAGAGTACAAGGAGCCCAAAAGTTGTGTTTATCTGTTTTTCTAAACCCAGAAGTGGGTTTATAATTTATTAAAAATGTGTATTTTGTGTGTGATAAACTTTATTATGCGTGTAAAGAAATTATGACGTTTAGAATATATAACCAAAAGAAAAAAAGCAGACTCAAGCCCCAGGCAAGAATCAAAACCCAAACAGAAAACAAACAAGACATAAGGACCCCAACTGGGGGAAAAGAAAGCAGATACAAGAATCCAGGCGAGAGCCAAAACCAAAGAAAAAGAATACGAAAGCCAAAGAAAAATAAAAGAAAACAGAGCCCAGCTCGTGAAGTTCCGAAAACTTCCAGACCCAAAGTGACCACGTCTGGACGGATCGCCAAAGCCAAAAGGCAAGCCCAAAGAGGGAGTAGCAAAGCGGCCATAGGACAAAACAACACAAAAACAAAGGACGACCTCCAACCAGGAAGAAAACCAAACAAGGAAACAAAAGAAGGAGGAAGAACTGAAGGAGGAAATAATATATGTATTGGGAATCATTGTTTTCATTAGTCTTTTTTTTTTTTTTATAAAACCATCAGATCATCAAATAGTTCGTGTCATCATTTAATTTTCAAAAATTTATTGCCATCGAACTTAAAATTGTTTTTCAGCAGAGAAAATTTTTGGAATTAAATTGATATGGGAATTAACAATAACTGAATGCATTTTAAAATCGCTTAAAGAGTAATAAAACAGAAAAAGGAAGTGCTTTACCAAGCATTAAATGCACTTCTAAATCTTTATTTTTCAATTCTAAATTTTCGAATTTTTATTAAGTTTAGATTAAATATGCAGAAAATATATGTGTTTTAATAATCTAAATTACTATATTTTTAACATGTAAAAGATAAAAAATTTAGAATGCTTAACTTAGCTTTAATGGTTTAAGAAAAAAATATTTTATTATTTAATAAAATATGCATGAAAATTTTCTATTAATTTTTGAAGAGTCCAAAGTAGTTAAAAGATAACTTTACCTAAAAGAGATAAATCAATGGTTTTTAAGTACAGTATATGTAGTCATTTTCAGCTTATTTCTCGAAGGAAAATCGGGAATCACTTTGCCGGATGATTTTATGATAGTGTCCCTCACTAATAATTTTTGAACTAATTAGTGAATTTTCATGAAATTTGGTAGAGCTGTTTTTCCATCATAGATAATCTTGATGCCTATATTTATCTTTCTAAAATTATAACTATGAATTCGATATAGAGTAGAGAACAGCCCTGGCACTGCGATTTTTTGATCTTCTAAATTTCAATTGTTTAAAAATGAAAACATAACTTCAAATATTGCTCTCTAATAATTTTTAAATTATGTAATTGATTTTTATAAAATTTAATTAAGTGTTTTCATGCTATAAAAGTTGAATTTGAACTAAGATTGATTAACTTTAAAGCTCTGTTTAAAAATGGTGAGCATTCAAACATACGATTCTTTTTTCTGTATATAAATATGAAATTATCTGATAGTTTTTTATAACATTCTTATAAGATATGCTTTATGTCATCGAAGATGACTTCGATAATATACAGTATTTAAATCTCACATTTTTAATTATAAAGGATATGTGCCGAAAGTAGGCAGTTAGTTCTTTCCGGACTGCTTTTAATAAAAAACTATTGAATAATAATTTTCTCATAATTTTTTAAATTTAATAAAAACAAAATTTAAAGAAAAAAATCGATATAATGAATGGGAATACCCGATTCTGTATACTGTTTGTTACAAAGTCAAACGTATTTATTTATTTATTAAACGATCTTATTTGTTAAATAATTATTTATTTATTAAACATTTTTAAAACATTGTTATAAACTTAATTTTATTAAAATAAAATATTATATTAAAATATTAAATAAATTTATATAAACTATTAAAATATTAAAATAAATTTATTCATTTTTGTTAAAAATAAAAGGCTGTTGTTGGTTGAATTCTTTTATATATAACTTATATTTAAAAAAAATATTTAATATGCATTAAAGCTTATACTTTAAACCATTAAAAAAAAAAAAAAAAACTTTAATTCACGTGTGTGTGTGTGTGTGTAAATTAAAGATTTTTTTAGGTGGAAATTCATTTATTGACACTAATCTTTAGGCTTTATTTTTAATAAATTTTTTATGAAAAGTTTATAGATATATTTTCTATTTAAACTAATTAAGTAAAAAATTATAATATTTTTTAAAATATTTAAAATATTCTTAAATGCTGGATTTATAAAAAATTATTAGTTCTAGTAAAACTTTTAATAAGAATTTTCACTAAATTATAGCTTTTCTTATATAAAATAAAATATATAGTATTTCAAAAAAATTAAAATAATTAAACTTTTAATTTAAATTAATTTCTTTATATATATATATATATATATATATTTAATTCTATAGTTTGAAACAACAGTTTTTTGTTTTTTTAGGTATAAGTTAGTAATGTTTAAACTATAAAATATATTACTTGAGCAATATAGATAGCATTAGATTTATAATCTTTATTCTATTATCTTAAAAAAACTTTTTCTTAGATTGGTAAATAAGTTTTTATCACAATAAAAGTAAACTTATAAATCTTTATTTACTTAAATTTTAAGTTTCTCATTAATTCAATAATTTGGTGGCATCAGATAAATATTTAATTTCAGTGGTGTCAATATTTATCAGATTACTTGTAATTGAATTTATTCTAACTATAAAATTACTCTTAAATTATTCAATAATCTTAATCTATCTCATAAGAATTATTGAATGTCAATTATTATTATGAATAAGATTAGGAAAAGTTGTTTATGCATTTTATTCATTCATATCCCAAGAAGTTTTATTTTTTATATTTAGATACTTGAGAAAAAAATAACTAATATTTCATTTTAAGTACTGTACTTTTTTAAATAATCTATATTAAATATTACTTATATACTATGAAACATAATATATTGGTTATAAAAGTGATACTGAGGATATTAAATTGTTATAAAGTATTATAAAAGATGTAGAACATCAATAATGCAATATAGAAAATTCATTTGCTATAACGTACATTGAAAAATTTAAAAAATAATAGTACATTAAAATTACTTAAACGAAATGTTCTTAAGTTATAGATATATAACTATAACAATATAAACTCTTAAATCTATATCTAATTAAGAATTAAATTCAAAATTTAACATAATTTACTTAATAAAACTGAGTAACTAGCTTAACAATATCTGGACATTTTTAAAGGATAAACAATATTAAAACTGACTTAATTGTTATATTTGTTTGCTTATAATAATTAAAATATTAAAATTTTTCAATGCATTTCCCTTTTCTGAAAGGATAATTATTATCAAACAAAAGAATAGCAATTATTGAATCTTGATGATATTTTATTTGCAACTAACTTCCGGTAGAATTTTTATAGGATAAATCATTCATAAGGTATAAATATTTAATCAGAAACCTGCCTTCAAGTTCTAATATTATTTTAATGGAATTATATTTTGCTATACCTAATCAATAAAATTTGAGAGTTTTTATCCGAAAAATACTAACTTGTAAGACGGAATTAAAAAACCGCCTCAATATTTTTCAGAAATTTTTTTTTAATTTTAGTTATCATAATTTTATTGCATCTTAAAACAAACGAAACATTCGATGAAAAGGTTAAATATTAAGGCTATTTTCATTTTCCTATACATTACCACATTTATTATAAAGAAAACATAATTTAAAATTATAAATATGTTTTATCAGTAAGAAAATAGTATATACAGTATATGAATGATACAAAATATTTTTAAACAAATAAGCGGTATTTTAAGGCCAATTAAGATTATGATAGCGCAATCATCATTATAGAATTATAATCCAAAATAGAGGCAAAAAATAAAAATTATTACTATATAAATAAACAAAAAAATCTGTTTTGATAAAACGTACAATTAAGAACTGCTATTCGAAAATAAAATATAAATTCAATTTATTAATTGCTTAGGACAGTAGTTTCCAAACTTTTTGTGTCTGCGCCCCCCCTGTTTTCATAAAAAATTGGTATCCCTCATTTTTATAAAAGTCTAATTTTATAAATACTTTCCATTCGCAATTTAATACTACAAAACAATATACCATATTTTGTATAAATAGAGTTCTTATACATAAAAAATATATATGTATTATGGTGTCATAACTTTTAATACAGTTAAATAAACTTATAAAAAAACGAAAAATAAAATACGTGTTTAATACAAAATATAATAATATAATATCCATGGCATAATATTTAATGCCATAGATGAGCTTGTTTTTCGGTACAAATCCTCTCAAATCGGGTGTCATGGAAGATATCGCTACTCAAAATTCTTTTTCATTCACTAAACCAGATCGTTATTTTGTCTTTGAAACAGCTACAGCAGAAAGTTTCTGGATACATGGATATATGTGCTGAATTTATAATCTTTTTGCTGATTCATTTTTTTCGACACTAATCTGAATTTATTTTTGCTCGTCTCAAAAATGATGTTCTTGTAATTCTTGTGCGTCCCTCTTGGAGCGCGCAAGAATTAATGAATTATTTTTCGAATAATCCAGAAAAACTACATAATCTAATCTTATTTAACTAAATTTAAGTTAATAATTCAAATTTAACATAAATGCAGAACAATATCAATTTCAGTATATAATATATCTTCCTGATTGCCATTTTAGAAGAATATTTTAAATTAATTAATTAAAATCATATAAATACATATCTAAACTTAAAAATGTAGTACAATATATGATAAAATGTCAACGTTTATAGTAATTTAAATAATAATTTTATGGATCATTTGGGATGGTTCAAATCCAGTACAATATATTAATAGGTTATTATGTTCAATCATACTGATACGCTTAATATATTGATTATTTTTACTTTCATCCAACTTGAAAACGATAATCGTTCATCAACTACGTCTTGGAATAGATAAATATAAAATTATTTAGTTTTCTCATTCGCGAAATAACACAAAATGTTTGTTTCTCTTGCGTTTTTTCTAATTATGCTTTTATGATTTCGAATAATGATTAAAATAATAATTAAAAATCCTGCAAATAAATCCGTTTTGAGACTTTGAGAATCATTTAAATTTTATTTATATAACAATTTAATTATTTTAAATATGCAGCTTACATTATAAATAAGCAAAACTTATAAATAGTTTGAAACTACATTCGAAATATAGCAATGCTGTTAACGATAAAAGAAAATTTTAATATTGTTTATTTAAAAATTCGTTTTTTTCCCAAGTTGATTGAAATTTATCAAAAATTTGATTTGTTTATGTTAGTTTTATTATTTATAACACAACATTTTCACAAATAACAATTCAAATTTGGAAAATAATGAATTTTATTACATTTATAAATAATTTATTGTTATAGAAACACAATTTCATTAATATAATTATATCTAAAATAAAACTTAAGAGTATTATATCCTTTCACTTCTGATTAATTCTAGTTCGATGCGATATATGAAAACAGATTGCTTGAACAAAATGAGCATCTTTCTTGATAAACTGTTGTTTCCGGAGGAAAATTCAGTTTCTCTGTCATAACAGAAAATTCTCATTTCAGTCACGAATAGCCTTGTAGACATTGATTTCTTTAGCAGCTAAATAAGTCAAATAAGCTTTTCGGACTATTCAGTGATATGCGATATGTTTATGTATTCATTACATGATATGTATCAATATATATACAAATTTATGGATTTGTGTGTGTGTGTGTGTGTGTGTGTGTGTGTGTGTGTGTGTGTGTGTGTGTGTGTGTGTGTGTG
>WUQG02458943.1:0-12481 GCA_011317285.2 Androctonus mauritanicus
ACATCGCTGCCCCGCCTTACTTATCCAATATGGTGGTCGGTTTCCTCAACTGCTTCCATTCAGGCGACTGGGAGATGCGCACTCTAGATATACTATTCCTATCTCTATGCTTAAAACAATTGCATCGCACCCTCGTGTTCAAACTTCTCATTATAAATTATATTATGTGAAATTATAGTTGAATTTTAATAAAGTTTGTTGCAGTAAACAATTATTTTAATAAGTTGAAGAAATAATATGTAAGGTTTGCTATAATATTATACTCAATTGTAAAATCGCTTATATTTCTTCTGATTGGTAACATGTAAAGTAGCAGCTATAGGTCACGTGACTTACCAGAATTATTGCGTTTTCCTCGATGTAGATCATCAATATTCTCTTTCTCTCTCTCCAGAGATCAAAAAGTACGTGAACTTCTTTGTCAGACTAATTTTCTTTCGTTTCTTCTCTTGGAAATGATTTACGTTAGTTACATCGTCCATACTGAATTAAGCGAGGTAGGAACCGCGCGGAGAGCTTGTAACATCACAAACCGACTTAATCTTCTTCAGAGAGGCGAATTAGGCTACGCCCCTTTTTTGAAACTAAATTGGTTCAGTGTTAAATTGATTTCGTTCACACCACAAATCTTAAACCAGCTTTGTTATTTAAACCAGCTTAAAGTTTAGCGTGTGAATTGGGTGTAACAAATACCAGTAGGCTACTCATTCCTAGTTTGCTCAAAAATCTTAAAATTTCACACGAAGATGCCAAATAAAGAGTAACTATTAACCAATTTTCTTAGTTGATACCAATTTAACTCGACTGATTCAACGAAAACGTTTTAAGGATGACATAACTAAAAAAAAACTTGATTTAAAAGCTGTTATAAACAATTGTTCCTGTGTAGCAGCCATTTAATAACTTATAGGATAGATATATAAACTAACCTAAATCTTCACAATTACATATTAAGTCTAACTGTGATAGTACTTTCCAAACTAAAATAGTAGAACCTGGGGCAAATTATAGCATGAAGTATAGAAGCAGGTTGTAACAGTCTAAGTTAATAATACCAATTCAACAAACGTCATATCCAAGCAGTAGCAGTTCAGATGAAGAAAATTATTTTTATTTCCTGTGTAGTGAAGACTATATCAGCAGTAATGAAGAAAAATGTATCTACGCAGTACAGTACATATAAAAGGAAGTGACGAAGAATGCACAGCTGGTAATCCTTTCTATGTTTCCCATAACTATGATTCTGATTTTCAGCAGAAGATTAAACTAAAATTTATTATGCTATATCCTAAAATTCGAATATTTTAGATATAGCACAGATCACATTGAAATGTAATCTGTGCTCAAGTTTACTGTGCACAGCGCTACAAATAGGTTGTAACACCTCGAGGAGTAGGGATTGATTGTAATACTTTATTTTATTATAAAATTATAAAATAAAATATTACAATCATCTGTCTACCTATTATTAAAAATACGTATCAGTTAATATAATTTTAATAAGTAATACTAATTTCTTAAACATGAATCCATTTTTTGGATAAAACTGGATTCATGCTTAAGAAGTATTAGACCATAATTTATGGAGCAATTATGTTGCAATAAATTAAAATATAAATTCGATACAGTTCTGAAAAATAGTTTTACGATTATTGAAATGTAATAAAATTTTATATTTTAAAAATTCTGGAATCACGATTTGACCGAATCAATTTTATTTACTCAACGATACATTTTTCGATGTTAGCTTTAATAACCACGATGCTAATCACAACATTTAATTTTCATATAATCCTACATGATAGCGAAATTTCGTTATAAAAGATCCTGAATAATTACTGTAGAACATTATTGATATGTTAAGTCTTATTGTAATTTTCATAATATGTCGATAATTTATTCTATTAAAAGAATGAATTAATTAACCAATACGTACCTCGAAGCCATCGTAGCAAGAATGCATCGTCGTGTTTACTCTGTATGACATCACTGACAGATTTCCGAAACTGAAAAATAAGAATTCAATTTAATTTCGGTGAATTATTATTATTATTACAAAATAAATTATTGTAAATATTTCATTGATCGTTTAAAAAAAAAAAAAAAAGAACACGCAGAATAATAATGAGATACGCTAATTATAAAATATTCAATGAAATATGTGAAAATGACTTTTGATTTTAATAAATATTTGAGTTAGATATAAATTAATAAATCGCAAATAGTTTTTTTTTTTAATAAAAAAAAATAGCGTGATGCAAATTTTGAAAAATTATTTCAATGGGAGAATTTTTTGCTTTCTACTACAAGTCTAAATAAAGTTGTTTCTCTAAAGTCAATATTTTGCAAAAGAATATTTTGTTTTTATTTTTTTCAAAAAACCGAGAGTTTTTAGGATCAACAAAATTTAGAAATCGTGGAAGTTTTTGAAATTTAATTAAATTATTGTTATTATCAATGCTTTTTTTTATAACAATACAGAATAAGGGACTTTTTTTTTTTAGTTGTTTTATTATTATTGTATTATTTATCCATCTTGATGCCTATGAGAATCATCATATCCGAGTTGCAACATCTTATTTCCTTAGGGAGAGAAACGATGGTTCTTGGTAATAACTTTTTTCATCAGCTTATAAAAAAATCTTTGCGATAATAAGCAATTTATTTATTATTATTATTATTATTTTTATTTTTATTTTTATTTTTATTAAAACTATAAATACTCGTAACGAAATCAAACTAGGCTAAATAAAATTAAAAGTATAATAATATTCTTCCTTGTAACCTTTCTCAGACCTTAAGTTGCATAGAAATTTTTCTAAACCCCAAAAATAACATCAAATGGGTTAATAAACTCTAGTAATTTTAAGTACAAAAAATATATAACCTGATGTCATTATAGAATATATGAACGGATTTGCATAGATTAATAATGTTTATAGAAAACTAAAAACACAAGATTTACCTGTCAATATTTAAAGAATTTATATATATTTATTGTTTTATTATTTAAAACTGTGAGATTATGGAATATGACATAAATTCGAAATACATATGTCAGAATATTTCTATGTTATTATTCTTTTATTATTTTATGTGAAAAAATTAACACAGTAGAACCCCGTTTATACGTTTCTCACTTCTACATTTTTCCATTTTTACGTTGTGTTTTGTACACTCTTTCGATTTTGCATGCAAAATCATATCCCGCTTGCACGTTTTCCATTTATACGTTTTCACATTTGTAAGGCATTATTTTTATACCCCAGAGTCGTTTCGTCGCGCTTATACAATAAAATCCAAGAAATCTTTGCCAAACTTTTTCGACAAAGGAACAATTTGTTGTGCTGTACACTGCATTGTCTTACGAAATAGAAAGTAGAATCAGGGCCGGATCATCGCATAGATAAATGAGACAAATGTCTAGGTCTCGGTTTTTTGAAGGGTCCGGTCAAACTGTCTATTTTGAAAAGATTTGTAAATAAGATAGTTTACTTTTCTGTTGGACAACTGTATAATAAACAAATAAACAAAAATATATTGTTTTTTATATGTTTTATTGTGAATTCTAAAATCTAAAGAAAATGTGTTCTTATGTTTCTTCTTGCGGGTGAGGAAGGAGGCCCAGTAAGAACAAAATGTCTAAAGCCCCAAACTGAGTTAATCCGGCCTTGAGTAGAATGAATACAAAAGATGTTAAACCAAAACTTATCCCACCAGTCTTTCTAACGACGTTATGTAACGTTGTATTACACTGGAAGTAATACAATGTTACATAAGATCAAGAAACATTAGTGATGACAAGATGTGTACAGTAGTTGCATATGAAGTCTTGATCTATGAATGTAGTAATATTGCATCCAAAAAACAAACTACAATTGATTCTTTCTTTATGCCAAAATAACTATATTTGCCCATCATGGTTAATTAAACTTCTTAATTTTAATGTATGGAAAAAACATACAGTATGTAGTTTAACTTTTTTAAATTTTAAATTTTAATGTATTTTTTCAAGATTTAAAGTTAAAATGTTTCATTTTAACATTAATCTCACTTGTATATAATTTTTATTCAACCCTCTTCAAAAACATATAAACGGCGTTCTACTGTATTATTATTATTATTATATTAACTTTATTAAATAAAGAGGGTATGTTAACACATACTCTCTTTATTTTTTATCCGATTTTTGAATTAAAATTTGTAGGGAACATTTATTTATTATTATAGTATAATTGAAAATTAAATTTCCTGTAATGAACCCTCAAATTTGTAAAACAAAAATAAAATTACAAAATCTATAATTTTTCATTAAAATAAATGTTAAAACAATCTTGATGCTCTAATAAAAAAAATGGGTTGTCAAATTTTGGTTCTGTAATTTGGAATATTAATAAATTCTAGATTTCTTAATGTTCTTGTAGGAGCATCATAGGGGAAGTCTAAAAGTTCAATAATAAATTCCCTCATCAGCTTGATATCATGATCCTCTATTAATTCAATGACAGTTTTTGATTAAGGAAATAATTGTTCATTATAATAACTTGCATAGTTATCATTATGTCAGTAATGGATAAAATAGCTTTTACTTCGCAATTCTCAAGATTATTTAAATTTAGTGAAAATTGCATAAATCAGTAAACAATATTTAATAAAGTTGAATAAACTTGCGTGGAGCCATGTCTTTACAATTTTAAAATAAAAAATATGCCTTAAATAATATAATAAACACATCTATATCAAATTTGGTCAAAATCGATTAAGCAATACGATCTATAGAAGAGTTCATGATGAAAGGATTTCATACTCCCTTTATTTTGGCTCTATTGGATTGCTTTTTTCGGATAACTTTAAATAACATAAGAAACATTTATAATCCAGATTTGGTCGAAATCGGTTGAACTATGGGATCTATAGATTCATTTACAGAGAAAAGAATCATTTTCTATATCTCTTAATTTTAGCCCAATTGGGTAAATATTTAGAAGATTTTAACTGAACTAAGATATACTTATGTTCTAAATTTGTTTTAAAATGATTAAACAATGTAATCTTTTTGGTTTGTTTATGGAAAAGAAATCCTTCATTTACCTCTTTATTTTAAACCGATTGTGTTGAAATTTTCAGGGGACTTCAAATAATCTAAGAAATGCCTGATATAGGTATCCCAAATTTAATCGAGATCGCTTATACAATCTGATCTGTAAACATGTTTACGGAGGAGGATAAGAGGAAGAAGGGAAAAAAGAAGAAAAACACGACACTTTTTTTTTGCCGATTTTTGCTGTTTTTGAATTTTCTAGTTTTTTTAATAATTAAATTTAGAGCTTCAGATTTGGAAATCTTGTCCTATTGAATACTACTTTCGAATATAATCGTCAGCTTAATAATATTTAATTTAGAACTAAAGTTACAGGAGTTGAATTTCGACTAAAATGATTACTGTAATAAGAGTCAGCCAGTTACTACTGTACTCGACTTAAAGTCACTGCCATGCTTCTTGATCTTATATTCTTAACAAAAGCTTGTGATTTGGCTTGTCTAGTGGATTTCTACTATTTAATCTCTGACTAGATTTATTTACAACATATTCAAGAAAAACTTTTCTTCTACCAATTTCTCTAGCTTTTCATTAGTATCTTATGAACTTGTTTATAACAAGTGATATGTTTTTAGTACTTTTTTAGTGACATACTAGTATTTTGATCTTTCCTTTTGTCTCGTCTTTATATCCCATAATGATAAAAAAAAACCTTTTTAAAAGAATTATAAATGTATAAACATATTTATAGAAAATTGGAAAGGTTTTTAATATATGAATGCATTATATATCTACAGTATTTATAATTTTTAAGGATAAATTTATAAATATTAATTGATAATTGATAACTTTATTTATTCACCCATCATATAAACACATTGTATTATATAATAATAACATTAATGATAAATATAGATTATTATCACATATATGCATACATACTGATAATTCCAACAATTAAAATCAATTTTCAAGCACTAAAGCAGTATATATCAATATTATAAATTATAATATTAAGATTGGTATAGAAATATAAATTAAATATAAAAAGATTAAATAACTAGAAAAAAATTATGTCATCATTTATAATAAAATTTTGCTAAATTTTTGTGTTAAATTATCAAAAGAGTTTTATTATCTATTTTATATTATTAAGAAAAATTACTTATATATTTAGAATCTCTGTGAATCAAAATCTATAATTAGTCATTTATGTTATAATCAAAAATCAATTTTTGTTGAAATATTTAATTATGCCGTCATTAAAATAACGCTGTTAAAATAGTTAATGTTAATTAACACTTTATACAGTATTATCTATTAATATGCCAATTAATATTATTTCTTTTTTTTAATTATTCAATTTTTTTTTTTTTTTTGATTTTTTTGATTTTCATCAAAAAAATGAAATAATATTAATTGGCATATAAAGATGCTAAAAAAATGATATATATTATCAATTTTTTTATTATTTGTTATTATCATTCTTATATATTGATCAAAATAAATCAAATTTTATTATTAGCACAAGGAAATGTTTAATAATAATAATAATAATAATGCAATTTTATGCAGCAAAAGTTAAAAAAAAATTATTTTAATTTAAAATTTTTAATAATACTATTATATAGTACAGTATATTAAAAATAATGTGATGATAAATTGATATATTGTAACTAAATTCATAATTAGTAATAAACTAAAACTATCTGAATTCATTAATTAATTTTATATTAGTTTTAAAAATTTTAAACATAAATAAATCTCATTTTTATTTTACATTATTTAGTTAAAATCAAACATTAGTAATTTATTCTTAGTAAATTTATAAGTAAATATTTAGCAATTTTTAATTAATTTTATATGGTAATTCATCTTTTATGATAGTCTTCTTTCATGCTATGGAATATATATATATATATATATATATGTTATGTTACTCGGTGGCGCTTTCTGGTGTTTACTTATTAAACTATGCTATAATAAATAAGAAATATGAAATAATTTTTAATGGCACGTTTTTAATACATATCAAATAATTTTATTAATTTAAATCAGATGGTAATAAATGAAATAATTTGGATATTTAATTTCAATTAAATATCCAAATTAATAATATGATAAATTTATTTAGTTTGAAGTGTGAAGAATAATATAGATATAATCTGTAAACACAAGAGATTAATAATCGATAATATCGTTCAGAAAATGAATTTGTGTAATGCTTATATAAATGAGAGAATATTACTATTATCACTAATTACGATAGATATTAAACTCTACCTTATTCATTTTCAGTTGGATCTTCAGTCTCATTATCTATGGAATATCTACTCATTTCCATCAGTATTGATGCTACAAATTATTGCAGAATTGCAACAGAGTGTTTCGCATTCCTTCAACTAACTTATATATTATTATTAAATTTCGTTTTTAGATGTTTGTAGCTTAAATACATTTTTCCTTAAAGTTAAAAAAATTTTATAACTTTAGCAGTTAAAATAATCAATAAGCTAATTATAATATTTATGCTTTCTTAATATATTATACTTTCCTTAGCAAACAAAATAAAAATTTACTGCAAAATTTATTAATTAAAATTTAAATATTAAATCTTTTTTTTTTTTTTTGATGAAACAGATTTTATTTATTTAAGTATTGTAACAATTTTATAATGATGTTTTAAATATATCAAAGTATGAAATTACAACTTATTTAATTGAATTTTAAAAATAATTAAATGACATCTAAATATGATTAATTATTAATTAAATCATTTAAAAATACATTTATGTATGAGTATATTCAATTATGATTTATTGTATTTTATATTAAAATAATGTACAGTAATTTTTATTTATTGCTTCAATTGTAAACAGATGTTGCAGCATTTTATGAACAGTACACGCATTTAATTTTTTTTTTTTAATCTTAAAATATATCTTAATAAATATATAAAATAATTATTAATATATAAAAATTAATCATCTTTTAGAAAATGAAAAATCATATTTTAAATTTCGTAAATGGAGATAATTATATTCTAAAGTAAATTGCTGTAATTTGAGAACTTTCTAAAATTTTATTTATAATTTAAATGATTTATTTTATAGTTTATTTTCTTGTTATATTTCATGTTTTCAAATTTCATCCTTCAATGTTTTTTGTTATATCGAGAATTATTCTAGAAATTAATGATATGAAAATAAAATATTATTATTGTGCGGAAAAAAAGTTAAAATTTTTCCAGTTATGAACTGGAACCAGGCCAAAATTTGAATTAAAAAATAAATAAAAAAAAAATCTTATAATTTCAGACAAATCATTTCGAGCTATTTTGCAATGAATTTTCTTTTAATGTTCAATAAAAAAAAAATAATAACAATAATAATAATACGCTAATAACAATTTTAGAAATATAAAAATATTTTTTTACGATTTGGTACAATCACATTTTATTTTAACCATGAAAAAAAAAGATGCAATATATTTATAGTATTTTTAATAAAAATGAAAATCTCGTTAGAATATTGTTTATTGTCAATTATAGCAAGTAAAAATAGTAGTAATATTAAGAGATAAAAAAAATTCACGTTATGCCAAATAAAGGACTGAATTACTGGTATTTTTATGATTCTAATCAACAAAAATATAATAGTTTACTTGAATACTGTATCAATATTTGCTCGAAACATCAATAAATAAAGATATCTAGCAGCAATATCAGCTATGATTGTTAGGATCCTAATAGATTAAAACTGATAAAGAAGTTTATCAATGTCATTATAGTTCCATTAATGGGTAAGTTCCTTTCGGGGAAATTGTTAGGAGAAAATAAAAAGGCCGAGAGGGTATTTGTTTTCTCCAATATTTTATCTGATAACTGTTGCTTCGATCACATAATACGGCATGTAAAACATAATTATTATAATATTTATAATATGAATAAAGTATACATTTTTTAATAATAATACTTGTACAATATTAAAATTTTTATTGTTTATGATAAATATTATTAATTAATAGAAAATTAAGAGTTATTTTCAGATTTAAAAATTATAAGAGACTAATATTAAGTTATTGCTATACTATTTAAATAATTAATGAATAATTTATATCACAAATATAATAATATCATAAATTATTTAAACGATAATGAATATTATTTAATAAAGAAAAATTATATGCATCAGTTGTTATTTGAATATATTAGTTTTTTTTATTCTTGATATAGAAAGGAAAACTATTTATTCGACGTCTTAAGACTGAAGAACTCTTTAAAAATCAATGAATTGTTTGCGAGAGCTGTTAACACGACAATAGTAATCAGTTGTTATCAATACAAAGGAACAAACAAAAAAAAAAAAATAATGCCTACACAACCTGATACTAATTTGAAGAGTAATTCTAAGTCAAACAATGGACTGTTGATGGCTGATTTCAGCTTCTTCTTTCATCATTAACGGCAATGACATATCGATGCAAGCTTCTATTTACTGCGTTCATTCTCTAATGGATGCGACGTTTGGTTTCTCTTTCCTCAACCCCTTCTGAACTTTAGTTTTCCAAATTGCCAATAGCATCTTAATGGCTAGTGGTTAATAGAAAGACTATATCAGAAAGTTAGAACAATTCTTGCAGAAGTCCCTGTCTTTCTCTCGAGGGAGAAGAAAATTGTAGTAACTAATTATCCCAAATAAGATCAATAAAAACAATTAATGCTATGCTTTTTTTATCTTCAGAAATTTTAATTAGATTAATTTGTTTGTTTCACGTTTTATGTTCTTTTACATTTTTTATTGTTTAAATAAAATAATATTTATTTTTATTTTTCAGTATATAATTGATAAAACATTATCACTTTTCGTTGAAAAGTATCATTACAAGAGATGTCAGTTCACAAAAATCTCTTTATGTAGCTACTTTTATTTTACAAAAATAGAATGAAAACATTGATATCAATTATTAAATATTTGTCCCTCAACTGTACAAATCTTGATAACAGATTATTTTGAATGAAAATTTTTCATGATTAAAATCTATTTTATATCAAAATAAAATTTATTTATATTGTATCAAATGTTAAATTATAAAATACTAAACTCGTATTAATTTAAATGTCAGATCTTCATATTCTTAGATATGATTCTAATGTATTGCTTTTCATTAAGTTATCTAAACTACGATATTATTACGATTGCTAAATGGGTAAATTTCACTCGATAACGTTAATAACCATCTATATAGAGTTTCATTAGTCTATCTATTAACGATCCATCAAAATTATTGCAATGATAAATAACGTAAAAGCAATCAAGTTATCGCACTATGTCCATCAAAATGCCATCAACTCTGGTGATGTACAAGTCAAACTTCAATATTAATAGAATTTTATGAATTTTAGAAATCATTTAAATGCATTTTTATGCTTTCGTTTGTACTTTTTTTTTTCTTTTGTGAAATTTTTCATGTTTTCTTCCCCTCTCTGAATTTTTTGAATTATTGCTTACAAATACTGGATCTTACAATTTATAAATATGATTAAATATTATGCAATAAAGTGTTATTTTCTACAGTTTTATTTGTATATAACATTCTTGAATCTATGACTGTTATATTCAAAGATTTATACTGTATGTCAGCCATAATTTTTTCTGTTTGAAATTATTTAAATATAAGTTTTTCTATGTTCTATAGAAGAAAAATTCTATTTTATCTTCGAATTTTATAAAAATCAATATAAAATTGTATATAGAAACAAAATTATTAAATATCATAGTTGTTTATTATCATTAATACGCTTAAAAAGTAAAAAAATATTAAATCATGCTGTGATTACAATAGTTTTTTTTTTTTTTTTTTTTAAACTTCATATATGTAGCTATTCAACTAAATGTCTTATTATTAAATTCTAAATAAAATATTTATTTTACCGTATTTTTTGAAAATCTAAAAAAATAACTTTTATATTTCTATGAGAGAAATATAAAAATTATTCCTTTTTTCCTTTGAGTAGGAAAAAAAAAATGATTTTATTTTTAATTCGATTATTTTTTTCTTTGAACTGTTTTTTTTTTATGATTTAATCCGGATGTACAATAGAGATGACAAATGTTAAAAATACAGATTGAAATTTTTTGCATTTATTCATCAACAGGTTTTGTTATTTCAATGTTTCTTACTTCATTGACTCACAGTCAGATGATTTTCTATAGATATTTTTCGTAATTTTATAGATTTGCTACGTAAGCAATCTATCGCTCTGATAATATTTCATTAATAGATTCGCTTATCTTTCTGACATTTTTATATTTTTGATAAATATTTTAATTTAAAATATTCTTGGCGATTCCCACATATTAAAAAATATATATTTTAAAATAATTTAATATTTTACTTTTCGTTTTATTTATGATATAAAACATTTAAAATCACTTCAACAAATTAAAAATCTTAGAATTTTTAATTAAAATGTTTTATACAGTTCAGTTATCTGTTATACCAATTTTCTAAGATCTGTTATATTTAAAATAAAGATGTTAAAGTACTCCTACGTGATAAATATTTTGCTTATTAAATATAAAAGCTTTATTTTCATAACATGTTTTGATATCATAAAAAATTAGCAATATATTAAATTTATGTATACAAGAATTTATTTACTTAAGTTTATTTATTAATATAAGTAAATAGATGTTGGAGTAAAAATAGAATAATTAATCCTATTAAAAGTGTGCATAGAAATAAACTTTTGAATTCTATTCATCTGCTCTTTTCGTGTGCGGAAATAATAATCTCGACAAGAAATGTTTCCTTATGCAAAATTATTCTCTTGCTTCAGGCAAAAGCCATTAACTTCTGCTGAAACGAGATAAAGGAGATGCGACACTTTAGTTTCGAATGAGATTATTGCATTCCAAATAAGAGTTATTCAATTTGGAAACATATACTTGCTTTTAGAAATGATTTTCTACCGTAACAGCATTATAAAAATAATAATCAGAACAAACTTTTATTCTATAAAGTAAATTAAATACATTTAACTTTAATGAACTTATTTTTATTGATGTAATATTGCAGTTTTAAATTGTTATAAAAAATACATTGGGTTTTTTGCATGTTAAAACTAATCATGACTGTTAATTAAATAATAAATATTTTATTTCTAAACAATAATACGAACTAATTTTTATTTAAATATTAAATAAAAACAATTTTATAAGAACTGAAGATTATGAAATAGTAAATTGATAACAATGAAATTAAAAGTTTTAAATGGCCAATAAAAAGTCATTGACCTGTAATACACAATGACAATTTCTCCTATTCATCGAAGTAGGATTCACATTGTCAGGGATGGGATAGAATCCAACTAATGGGATGTCTCCAAGTGTCAAGAGTTCTCTCTAACCAGTCAGGCGTTTCTGTCACTTTGTTCAG
>WUQG02458954.1:0-12481 GCA_011317285.2 Androctonus mauritanicus
TTGATGTAACTTTCTGTACTCTCAGGCCCTCCCCGAAGAAGTGTGGTACCATGATGTCATCCTCACTGCTTACGATTCCCAGGACCATGACATACGCAGGAAATTTTCTGTGCATGTCAGTGGGCACATCAGAGACATTCTGGCATATCCATTGGTCATTCTGGCGATTCACTTTCTCCCACTGGATGAAATTTTTATTATCTGAGAAGAACCTCAGGAAACTGATGCTATTGGGTAGTATCGCTATCAGAAAATGGCACTATATGACATCTTTTTTGGTCAACAGTTGTTGGTTCCTGAGGACAAAAGATTTGTACTCCAAATCTTTCTGCACTGCCAGACTGACTGTTGACCTTGCCATGCCCATTTCTTTTGCCAAGTTAGCCATGCTCCATCCTGGATTCTGGTCGATCTTCTCCAATTCGGAGACAAATTCATCACTCCTCTTGCAATCAGATCACTTTCTGTGTTGGCTCAGTCAGGAATAAGTTCCTCCGTGCTAAACTCCCTGGATCTCTTGGCTTCTTGTAGCCAAACCATGCAATGATTTCTTTTGGCATTTTTTCCCACACAAAGCAATTCAATAATGGCTGCCCTCTGATCATATTCACAACTTGTTGAAGTAGAAGCTGCTATTTTGTCAATTATTAATTACTTCTATGTTGATTGAAATTATAACCAAATTATAGCCCATGCAGAATTTGCTGGAAATTCTGCTTAAAAAAATTTCCGATTTACCTAAACAACCCTGTATATGCTTCATTTCTAAGGTTTTATTATAGATAGAAATTTTTATGCATTATGTTTTTCTAAGATCAGAATCGGTTTTTTCATTTTGGAATCTATTAAAAATTGTATTCTTTCTTTTAAATGCCAATTTTACTTTTGCTTTCTCTTCAATGCACTTGCTTTGTGTAATTATTGTTGTAGACATTTTCACTTTGATATTTCTTTCCTCCATTTTTATTTAAGTGACTACTTCGTTATATCTGACATTTGTTAAATATCTTGTCAATTTCATATTTGTTATATCAATTCCTCCTTGCTTCTTCATATACCCAATTTATTTATTTATTTTTTCATCATATCTATTACAATGATTTTTATATCTTTCTGAACAGGAAGGAATCTTATTTTTTATAGTTTCATTTGAATGATTATTATAACTTCTTGAATGATATGTACAATATGTTGATTATTATAATTTGAAGTTAAATCTATTATTGTTATTGAGTAACAATAGTAGAAAGCAAAAATTCAAATTATATAAAGAAAAACACACATGCAGATCATGCTTTTTTTTATGTAATCATTTGAATGTTTTGGGATAAAATATTTTAAATTTGCTATTGCTGGATTTACTCAAGTTCCATATAACAGGTTTGAATGTAACAGCATTTAAAATGTTCATTAATATAGATAACTATTCATATAAATTGCATGTTCTTCATGCCATTAATTTTCAATTGGACAATTATAATTTATTTTTCAATATCTCATTGTTGCTGTTATTGATTGATGTTCATTATCCATATTGTATCAGCTTCAAACATTTTGTCAGCAGTTTGCATATTATGAGAAAATGAATTTTTAAGTGGTTAGGAAAAAATTTTTCCAAAACAAACCCTGCTGGTTTCTCTCTGTTATCAGGGACAAACTATATAAAATTGAAATTGTTTACCTCTTTAGATATACTATTTCTCTCTGAAGGTTTAATTTCTTTATTTGATATTGATATAGAACTAACAAATGATTTGGTAAATACAGATACTCCTCATTTAACAACTTACCTGTTTAATGACTGCTCGAACTTACAACTTTTTTTTTTTTAAATGGAAAATTTGATTTTTGCTCATATGCATCACTTACGACTTCTATTGCAAGTAATTCTCTGACTCGTAGTTCTGAAAATCCAATGAAGAAAAATATTTTGTGCATAATTAAGATGTAAATGTCTTTACAGCCATGAGAACTTAAGCGAGTAATTTGTTCTAAATATATACAAACAAGTTACTCGCTTATTGACCAATTCATTCTATGACCAAATCGTGAGAACAGAATTTGGTTGTTAAGTGAGGAGTACCTGTAAATAATAAATAAAAGTCTTGATTTTATATCTTACTACTATTAAATTCTCTATCACAACTGAGAAATACTGAAAGTTTTAATTGTTTTTGTTTTATAATTTTGTATATATTATATTTAGTATTATACAAATAATTGTTATAATTGAAGTAATTAATATTTTCTTTATTTGGAAAAAATTTGGCATCAAGCTTATCATCATAAATGAATGCAGAATGTGCATTATTTGATCCTTTAGAGTTGATTGAGTAAGTCACCCTCTGAAGAGGTATGATTCAATTCTTTTGCAGGATGAAAAAGAATATAATTCCATTGACCTTTGATATCTACAGATTATGCATCATCATCTGATTGATCACAATTATTTAAGAATCTTCTTTAGCTATTTTCATTTTAATACGAGATAATTAAATTTCAATTTAGAAAATTACTGAAGTAAATTTGAATGTATTATATCTATAAATAAGACTACATATATTCTGGTTAAAATATTTTTTTATTTTTCTGAATTAAGCATGTGAATCCAATGTATTCAAATAAATTCTATGTAGATTTTTTTTTATAATATCAAAATAATTTATAATTTTATAATAATATAAGATTATAATTTTTCATAATTTATATTAAATTATAGAACATTTGCATCAAATATTTGCCCCAAAATAGGAGAGATGATACAAGGTCTTGCAACTCCTGTAGAAATTAAATTAAAATTGCTTACAGTATTTCAACAAATGCATCATGATGCACAAACAACATCTGTGGTAATTATCAAAAAAATTAATTAAATTCAAATAAATTTAATCTGTAAAAAATTCTTTTATTATATTATATTTATATTTTTTATTTAGATAAGAAATCTGTGCATAGAACTTTTACCAAGCTATTCCTGTTGGTTATTTACAGTTGCAGCTTTGCATACATTAACACAATTGGCAGCTGACTCTATAATTGATATCTCAGAACAGGTTAATTTAATTTTTATATAAATTAAAGTTATTTAAGTCCTCTGGAAATTTATTTTACTCATTGTAGAAAACCAATGTTTTTTTGGCATCTTTTCTGATTTCACAAAAATCAATCTACTTAATTTGTGATTGAAGAAAAGTTTTTGATTTTTTTTAAATCAAGATTTGTTTAATGTAATAAAACAGAAATAAATCAAACAAAAATGTCTGTAAACTGCCCTGGAAAACATCCAGATTTTTTAAGATTTATTCCATTTTCAAATGAAAGTGTTTATTTTTTGAAATTTGAATACTTAAATCAGCAATATTTGTTAACACTGTTCAAAATGGTTCAAAGCATATGTCAAATGGATACTGTCAAGTCTATTCCAACATCTGCCAACAATGTTTTACCATTCAAATTCTTTGATTCAAGCTCAATATGGGATGATTGTTAGGTATTACAGTTCAGTTTAAGAAGTGTGTAACTTCTTAAACTGAATTGATCTTATTGTTAATTAATAAATGATAAATATGATAAGTAGGCAAATATATAAATACAAAAATAAAACATGTTAAAATTAAATTTCTAGTAGAATTTTTTCCTGCCCCATATTGATGTGAGTAGGAAATGGTTATCCTGAACACCCATAAACAATGTTATGCTGTTAGGAGAAAAGTATATTGGATTTACAATGATAATTCACTATAGGAAAAGGAATCATACAAATTTTAACATTTTTATATAAAGATTTTTAAATTATTAATGATTTTTATGCTATAAAAATTATTAATAATTTAAAAATCTCTCTATATAAAAATTTTTTCCTCATTTTTTTATAAAATGTAAAATGCTTATGCTCAATTGTTCAAAAAATAAAGACTAATGTAACATATTTAGATATATGCTTGTTATAGAACAGGCTTGACTAATCCAAATTGTTCTGTGGGCCATCTGGGGAACAATTTGATTTTTGGTTATTCGTATTATAAAAAATTTCTGTTTTCTACTATTTATGTAATTTTTTTTAACTTTTATGTAAAATCAAAGGAAAAAAATTTAAATAGAAGGAAAAATATTTTAAAATTTGTAACCTCACAGTCAAAGGGATTGAGCTTAGAGGGACAAAAAATTGTGAAGGAGTAGGGAAACTCAAAAAGCATTTGAATAGTGTAACATAGTTTATACTCCCAGGCTGTCCAATACTATGTATGAATGAAAATTTGATTTAAAATTGCAACAATTGAATAATCTGTATATATTATTAGTTTTATATAATATATATTTGAGAATATAAAAAGAATGAAAAAAAATTATATTAAGTGGCTTTTGTTGATAGATATCAAAGTTTTCTATATGAAAATAATGCAAATTTAATTCTTGTCGTCTTCAAAAAATATTTCATTTGTGTGTTGTTTTGAGAATAAATTGAATTCATACAGATGGAATCAATATATTATTTTTATCTTTTACATGAATGATACCATGATAGATAGGACAAAAGTTTTAGTAATGATAGTTATAAAGTTAATTTTTTTATAGTTGTATTTATTAAACTTAAATCTTAATAAAATTAAATGTCTTATTCTTTGTTAAAATGCTGAATTATTCTAAATTGATATTGGTAATTGCTACCTCTATAGTATAGTGTGTAACATTTGTCTTATTTTTCTGTAAATGAAAATATTACAATTATTTTTTATTTTCTGTTTTTATTATTAACATTATATAGGTAGAATTATTATTAAAATATCTTCATGAAGATCCTCGTCAAGATGTAAAGTTCCATGCATTGCAAGATTTAATGCAATTAGCTGAAAAAGGTTCACATCTTTGGTTGCCAAAACTTTTAGAGGTAATGATAATATCTTAAACATATTTTTAAATATTTTATTTACTAAATAAAAAATGAATTTGATTTGTAATTTCAGAAAGTTGTTGAATTTGCACTTGAAACTCCCTATCTGGGATTAAAATGCAATGCAATAAAAGTTTTGGTTATACTAGCTTCATCATATGCGGTAGATAAATTCGAGATTTCTGCAGGTATGAAATAATTATTTAATTATAAAAATGAAAAATTATTCTGTAAATTAATCTTTTGATTATTGATAATAATAATATAGTATTAGTTTTGATTCCTACTTTTAAAGAATTTTTGAAATATTTTCTTTGCTGAATAGGGGAAAAAACACACATGCACAAAAAAGTTAAATATTGTGTTTTATTTGAGAAGTATTTTTTAATAAATATTAAAGAAATATTCTATTTTCATTTTTTAAGCAAGCAGATAATTTTTAAAAAGTTTCTTTAGTTTAGTTTAATTTAATTTTTGAAAATTTTTACTTGATTATGTTTCTTTAGGAAGCATTCACAAAAAGAAATACAGGTTGTTTTTGACTTATGGGGTTCTATCCAAACCCTGCCATTGTAAGTCAGAAATGCCTAAAATTTATTACCAATATTTATTATTACACTCCACTTTATTGTAATAAATTTAAATGAACACAAAAATAGAAGAACCATTCACAAAAAGATCATTGTTAAGGGACTCAAACTATTTGTCAATTGCATTGACTAATCACAGAATTTATCAATGACATTCACATTGTAAGTACAAGTAATTAAAAGTTGAGGGCTACCTGTAATATGAAATATGTGTAATTTTTAGTTTGGCTCTTGGATTTTTAGAAAATCCATATAATTTTGTATTATAAACCTGGGTTATAATTGTGAACTATTATGTTGATAACAATAAATATTAACCAGTTGTGTGTCAAAAGACTTAAAAAATTATTGTATTCACAAGCCAGCTAATTAAATAATTAAGCCTAATTAATATACAAAAATTAAAATTGTCATATCTCTTTTAGTTTTCATCAGAATATTTTGAAATTTTCACAGTTTATTAATTTTTTTGTTCTCTTTCTAACAATGTAAGTACTTTTTTAAAATATTTTTTCAGAATTTTTTATTCCATATATGAGATCGCTGAAAACATTATATATACGCTTATATATAATGTTTTCAGCAATGCTTAAAAAAGCATTATATATATGCTTTTTTATATGAAGATTTATCTATCCAACAAAATAACTGTTATTTTTGGATAGCAGCTAGTCTTCTGAATAAAACAAGCCATGAATGAAGAAAATTGAACCATATTTTCAAAAAAAACAATAAAAAATCAATTAATATGCAAATTTTGATTAATAAATATTAAGATATATCGTGTTTAATTCAGAATTTACATAAATTTATTGAAATATTGTTATTATGATTAATAATATATATTTATTGATATATTTTTACTTTATTTCAATGATAATTTTTTATAAATTTTTGAATTTGTATCAAAAACACCTAATGCAAACAAATCAAAAGTAAAAATGTTCTTCTCTCATGCATAAACCAGCTGTATGCTCTTTACTTTTTCTAATTTGATTTCTTCAAGATGTACTCTCCTCCCCATATTTCCTAGAGTAAGTAAGCTTGGTAGGAAAAATGCAAAAAAGATTTGATAGTGATAAAACAATAAAAGTGCCACACTCCTTTTAATGGCAGATCTTTGTTTACATTAGTATTTTCTTGTTTTTTAATAAAAATATACTGAAAATGAAGTAAAAAATAAGTGAATAATAAAAAATTTTGCCCATTTTAATAGAATTAAGCAAAATTTTAGTGTTATCTATAATATTTTTTTTAAATTTAAAGTTTTTATAGTTTAATCTATAAAAATTAATTTTTGTAAAAAATTTTAATAACTAACTTTATTTCAATATACAATACAAACAATGCAAACACAGTAATCTAGAACAGTGTTCTCAAACTGGCTGTCCATGAAGATGTTTTAGCTATTTGTTTAAATACATTTTACAGTTGGAAAATTATTACAATTTTATGTTAATAAAACTGTTTTATAATCTTATAAGTATATAACGTTGTTTCGCTATCTCTGCAAGAAAAAATGAAAAAGTAATTACAAATAAATATTTTTTTCATTGTAATTTTGTTTAAAAATATTCAGCCCTTCATTTCATTTTGAATTGTCCATTTGGCTTGCAAAGCAATTTGAGTTTGAGACCACTGATCTAGAATATAGAAAAAGAATGGGAGAAAAAAGGCTGATTTTCCGAAAAATATTCAGTAATATAAATTTTTATAAAAATTGTTTAAAATAAGAAATTTTGGCCAGAAAACATTTAGGAATCATAATCAGAAATTTATTATGTTGCTTTTTCAAAAACCCTAAGCATAATTTGAATAAACTGATTAGAACTGGCCAAATTGTGTTGTGAAATTCTATTGTTAGAATTTGGCCAGTCTATTGTTTTATATTGTTAAAAAATAAATTTTTTATTGTTTATTCCTGCCATGAGAGCATATGCTGTCAATAGCCACTGGCAGTAATTGACTTTGAGCAGTATATGCCATCAATAGCACAGAAAATGTTAAAACAATATTACATCATTTATGTATTTCCTCACATAAATGGTTACAAGTTTTGTACTTGAATTTTGTATGAAAAAATAGAATCAAATTGTTACATGAGGAATAATTAAAAAACAAAATAACAACAATTAATTGATTAAAAATAATTTGTTGTTATGCTATATTTGTTACAATTTAATCAATATTTTATCTTGTAATAAATTTTTTCCTCTTATTATCTTGATTTCTTAATTATTTAATGTTTTATAAAAAGTTCACTGAAAATGAATAGTTAATTCATTTGTATAGACTATACATTCAATGATTTTCAGCTTCATCATTCTTTTAAATCTAAAGAATACATGTTATCCTAGAATGCAAACTATTATTTCATACAAAGAGAATATGTATTGTTTAGATTTAAGACTGGATAGCTGAAGATGATTGAATATATGATTAAAAATATTGCTCTATATCAATAAATTAAGTATTTATCTTCAGTAAGTTTGGGCATGTCATTTTATAATGCTCCTGTATATGTTATGTTTGTGAAATTTGTCATCTTATTTTTAATGTATTTTGTTTTGCATTACAAATAGTTCCTGACTTTATGAATAATTCATTTCTGGAATGCAGTCATAAACTAAGAACTCATAAAGCAGATATTTATTTATCACAGCATAAATTTAAAACAAGAATTATGTTTTGCAACAATAAAATTTTGGCATAATATTCAGTAAATGCTAGCAAAACAATACCTTAAATTAAACAGTGATCTATTTACCTAAAGAAATGAAAATGTAAACTTTAAAATCAAGCTAATTTATAATAATATTGAAATTATTTATGTTATATAAATGTTAAAAAAATTATTTTTCATCATCTGATGATGATGAAAAATAAAAATCTTTATATATCAGTAGATCAGCTTTTATACATATTGCCTTACACCTAATCTATAGAATGAAAATTATTTACATAATATTCCAATAAAATCATAGTGGACAAAAGAAATGCTACTTCTGATTCTCGGTCTGCCATTTTGATTTTTCCCATTTCATAGCAGTAGACAGAATATCTGTTATAAATAACTACATATAAATTTGAAATGTCATATGTATGAATATTTAATATTTATTTATTACAGTTAATGTTTGTATTTTTGATTTTTTGATATTCAATTCTCAAAAAACATTTAAACAGAGGAATTTGTAAACCGAGAACTATCTGTCTCTCTTTTTTTGTTTAATTTTATAGTAGTTAATTTTAGTTTCATTCAATTTTATATAATACTTTTGAGAAAAGATAACTTAATTTGTATTCACATTACTTGGTAAATATGATAATTTTTTTGTTATTTTTTTTTTGAGCATATGTATTTCTGTTTCTAATAAACTTTCAATTTTTTCTTTATTTGTATTTACAAATATATATTTTTATTTTAAGATTGTAAAGTATTACAGTTATGTGAAGAATGTATTTATCATACCAATGCTGAACTTGCTGCTATTTCAATAGAATTTTTAACATATCTTGCAATTTATATTTATCAAGGTATTACGAATTACATTTATAATAAACTACCTTTGTTATTTTTAATGAATTTATATTAATAACTTTCAAATATTATTATAGAAGATATTATTTTAGAAGGCATAGACCTGACTCAAGAAGTTTCAAGTGCTATTGAATCATTATTATTAATAATTTCTACTGGAAATGGAGGATCTAAATCTGATAATAAAGCACTTCGGGTATAGTTGAAAGTTTATATGTAAAAATTAAACTGACATATAAAATCGATAAATAATTTTATGCTATTGATTTTATAGAGATGCCTTCGATGTACTGTTAAATTATGTGAAGTAAATCCCGATCTCTGTACTCAGTTTGTAGATACAGTAGGATCTCTTATAGGAAACTGCATTGGTAAATATTATTATTTATAATTTATAAACAATATTTTTTATAATTATATTTATTAAGCTAATATTTTATGATGATCATTTGATGATGATATATTATTATTTAGAATAATAATAATAATAATATTTAGATTACAAAATCACCACAATGAAATAAAAGGGGAATTTATGATCATCTGAAATAAATATATTTATAAATAGAAGGATAAAATTGTTTAATAGAAAGAATTGAAGAATAAAATTAAACAGCCAAGCATCCATAGTGAAATAATTTGGAATTAATGGTTAAATTTAGATTAGCCATTTAGTGATTTATTTATAATTTTAACTATATATCTGAAATAAAAATTCATTCCATGCCAGGATTGAGCTTAGGATCTTTAAATTAATGTCCTAATATACTTTAACCAATTAGAATAATGGACATAGACAAATTTCTTCTTTGAATAGTTTATATATGTGTAAATATATAATTAGTACTATAAAGCCTACAGCTACATAGAGAACTTGAGCAGAAGCTATAGTTATTAGTTTTGTTCAATATATGTTTTTTGCTTCCTTTTAAGAGCTACACAGACTGAGCTTCAGTCTGTGTAGGATTTTTAATTAGCACAATAACAATAATTTTTCTTATGGTACAGTTGCCGGGGATGATAAAATTGTAGTCTTAGTAAATAATTAAATAATTATCACTATTAATTATATAATAATTATTTAAAGTTTTTGATAAATAAAATGAACTTTTATTTATAGATGATTGTGTAATACCAATATGTGAAACTCTTTGTGCTCTTGGTAACAAGAGAGCAGGTGTTATGATGTATTTACAACCAGAATTGGTGAATATCATTATACAATATACCCAACCATCTAAATTGAATCCTAAGAAAACTCAAGCACTGGTAAATTTATATTATAAATTCGCTAATCAAATTATATGATTTTAATAATGTTTATTATATTCACAATTATTGCATATTTCAAGTTGCATGATTTTAGCTATATGTTTGTATATCTTAGTTAAATTTTACACATATTTAACATAATTATAAAAATTATTTTATAATACATATATTATATGTATGCAAAGTTTATTTTTTAAAAATTTGACATAAATATTTCTATCTTTGGAATATAAGAATACTACAGATTGAACCTCTTTAGTCTAGCACCTTTAAGACTGGCACATCTGGATCATATAAAATTCCAGGCCATAGAATTTGCTTCCTAACAACCCTTATATGAATAATATAGATATTCATCATAGATAGATAACTTCATCATCAAAAACCTAAAAATTAGATTTTTGATGATGAAGTTATCTATATTAAAAGATCAAAAAAATAACATTGCATGCCATGTAAACAATAGAAATTTTATTTTGTGTATAAAGTGTTTGTTATAAATATGTCTGAAAAAATGATATTTTCTTCATATGATACTATAATTTTTTAAAACAGAAATAAAATCGTTTTTATAAATATCAATCATAATTTAAAATGGCATTTTATAATATTGTAGATGAAAAATTGAAATGATTCAGTAGAAAATGAATTGTAATTCTAGATAGCAGTTAATCATATTAGAACATAAACAAAATAAAGATCATTGTTAAATGAATTATTTCTATTTTAAGTTAAAATATATGGCAATTTCTACATTACATTATTGGCTTTTTCTTATATTCAAGTTTTTATAAAAAGTTTCAAGAATATTTTTATAAATAAATTATTAAAATTTCACATAATTCTTTGATAAAGAAATTTTTTATTTGTTTGTATTTTTTCTAAATTGAGACCATTAATTGCAATTTTGTAAAGAGAATTCATTAAATACTTAACATTTATTAATTTTTTTTCCTAATTTTTTAAAATCATTACATTAAATAATTTAATTAAGATTATCTAATAGAAAAACTTCAAATTTGAATATTATATAATACCAGAATAGAAAGAATGTAAAAATTAAAATTAAATTTTGGATTATCTGTATTTCTTTATTACTCATATTTTATTCTCCATTAAAATCTTAGCATAAAATAAAGAAGGAGAGTGCATATATATTTATAACTGAGCATAAAATATGCTTTTTTAAAAGTATTATTATATTACATTTTTCTATATTTGAACAGAAAATTTCAATGCATTTAATCATTAAAATTTATTTCACTTGTTATAGCAATAGAGGAAATAATTATATTTTTGAATAGTATTTAATTTTTTTAATATCCCAGGCTAATATTAAAGATAAAATTTTTATTTCTATAGGTAATGATGTGTACTCTCTTATTTCAAGCAAATGTTGATTATTCGCAAAAAGGTCAAGAATCTCAGTTAATAATGAAAGCAATTAATAGTTTTGATCTTTGGTCATCATATAGGGTTGCAAGACAGGCAACTAGATATGGGCATCATGAAGTAGCTGCACAGATTTTTTCATTGTTATGTAATCGAGTAAGTATATAAAAAGTAATAATTGATTTCTTCAATTATTTGAAATTTAAAAAAATACCATATTTACTTGTATTGTGAGGTTGTTTATTTTGATTTCTCAATTCATTTTTTTTAGTCTCAGGCAAGACTGTGCGCAAATGCCAGTAGTTAATGAAAAATGTTCTGTAAGCCAACATCAAACAATTAAATTTAATCTCTCTCAACAAATTCAATAACATGAACTTCCAAAGAATAAAACAAATTTATTTACTAAAAAACCAGACTTAAATATATCTTTAAAAAATATTATTTAATTTTCTCCTATAAAGAAAACACAGTAACAATCATAATTTCTTGGTCAACTTGGCACTTTTGCTTCATCCACATAGTTGAAGTAACAACATACTCTTAGCCAGATGTCTATTAGATAATATATTCTTCCCAGTTCCCCTATTTACATATATAAAAATTTTCCACCTTTTCCAACAGTTCAATAGATTTTTTTTCTTCCAAAATAAAATTAAGAAATAATCCGATAATCCGAACAGCACAAACTCCCCTAGCAGACAAATTTTGAACTAATTGTAAATTAATGATTAATTTTTAAATTTGAACTACGGTGCCACCATCTGTTGGATTTAATAATTATTATTTTAAATT
>WUQG02458965.1:0-12481 GCA_011317285.2 Androctonus mauritanicus
CGGTTTACCCGTGTAGAGGACGGGAAGCAGACACAGAGTCGTACAGTTCTTTTGTCTGTGATTGGAAAGGAAGAACTGATTCATGTTTTGATATGCTTTCACACATATCCTTGCTCTCTCTTTATTCTGAAGCCACATGCAAGCACCTCTTTTCAGGATTTTGACCACTCGGCCAGATCCTGCAGATGCTCTATATAGTGCAGGCGATGCGGGGATCAACATGTAACGACCGGATGCACAACAAGGGCCCCCATTGCTGTCGGTGCAACAGGGATCACTTAGCGAATGATCTGAAATGTCCTCGTGTCCATGAGGAGGCTGCCTGATTGAATAGAGGCACACTTAGACAGGCCCCTCAACAGTTATCGGCACAATGTCCAATACTCAGAAAGGAATCTTATGCAGAGATAGCGTCCAAACTGGGCCACTGCACGCCGGCGATTGTATGCCATCACGACGAACCACTCCACTCCACTGCTAACACAGAACATACAGAGTCATTCCAATTATTAATTGAAGCGATGAACCATCTAACCTCCAAACTGCAGGCATGCACTGAGCATATCCTTAAATTGGAGGCCATGATCACAGCACTAATGATGACACCCAACAAGAAAACCGACCTGCAAAAACGCCAGGCGCAAGCCACATCGAATAATTTAGGCGAACAATGGGAGCTGTTTTAGGGTCCTCCAGCCTTACTTATACTGAAGCATCATAAAAAAGGCAAAAAAGCAACCTGGGACGCGCAGTCATGAAACCAACCTCAGAGAGGGCAGATAACAGACCCAGGGATGGAGCTGCAGAGATGTCCGAAGATATAGATTCGGAGGAATTGCAGGAAGCAGGGAGCGAACGCAGCCTGCCAACAAAGTCAGACCTGTTGCAAGGGACACCATGGTGGGGGATGGAACTTGACACGCACTCATCAGTGGCAGACACAGTCAAACTTAGTAAACGACTTTCTAGATTAAACGGATCTTTTGATGGATAGTTCTCCAACTTGAGTGTTTCAGTGGAATGCTAGAGGTATCCGCAGCAGTCGATCTCAACTTAATCGTGCAGAATGGTATACAGGCGCAGACATAATTCTGATCCAAGAAAAATGGCTACACCCAGGAGCGAGTTTCACTTTATTGGGATATAATATTTTTTGCCGGGATAGACTGAGAGCGCCTGGGAGTGGCCTTCTCACCGCAGTGGCGAGCCAATGGGCGGTGACCAGCATTCTGACTCCGGACATGGGACCAGAGATCGAGCTCCTCAGAGTGAACCTCGTTCAAGGGGGAAGCGCCTATTCTTCATTAACTTGTACGTCCCCCATAGCCGTATCATAAAGGATCAACTGTCTGAAATAACTGACACACTTCTGTCACCGTTCCTCTTAGGTGGAGACTGGAATGTCCGACACCCCCTATGGGACGAATCCATCACACACCCTATCCATGCGGGCTCGTTGATCTATACATGGCTAATGGAAACTGATTGTGTTTTGTCGAATACTAATTCCCCCACCCACTATTGGGGAGCGGGCAACGCCTCTGCGATTGACATCACTATCTGCTCCCCGGATGTGGCGGGGAGGCCACGTGATGCCCACTAGCGGATTAATTAGGCAGCAATCATACTCCAATTTGTACAGAACTAAGAGTCCCAGGGCTATCCTTTCAAGCAGCTGCCATGGCAAAATATTACTCCTCTACCAACTGGTCAGAGGTGACGAGGAACATTGTGACTACCCTTGAACTAACTCGCTCTCCCCTAACATACACTGACTTTGTGGGAATTATCAATTACAGTAAACAACTTCACACGACCATAAAGGCATTTCGCCCCACCTCACAATGTGCTTGGTGGATAGCAAAGTGCAGTCACCGCACATTTTGCATGGCATGAAGAATGGAGGATGTTCAATGATGGAAGGAATACCTTCGTGTCTCCACGAGCCTAAGAAGGGAGGTAAAACAAGAACACCGAAAGTGGAGAGATGACTTTTGCTGTGTATGCGTGCTGACAGGCTCGAATTACAAAATGTTTCACCACTTATGTGCAACCAATTTTATTGGGCCTGGAGTCTTACGGGAGTATCAAGCCGATTTCCAGCCATTAGCTTACAGACCTGGGGCTGCAGGTGATTGAATTCAACCTGTACTTTGGACGTGCAAGACAGCAGGGAACTTACGCCCTCCTCCCAGCTACTCATGGGGACCATTCTTGGCACTAGACTTTGCCTATACCTCACGAGAACTAACACAAGCACCAGGGAGCACATCAGGGAGAGATGGGATCACACTCCACATGATCTAGGTACTGGATAATACCAGCAGAGAACGACTCCTAAACGTATACAATGACATCTGGGTTACAGGGAACATTCCCGAATTATGGACAGAATCACTGATCATCCCAATTTTAAAACTGACAGGAATAGCATCAGAACTGTCTTCTTATCGGCCGATAGCACTCACATCAGTTTTAGCTAAAATTTTTGAACGGATGATATTGAGACACACCCTACATCATGTGGAACAGCACCCACTGATTCCATCTCAACAGTTTGGATTCCTCCCCGACGAGGCACTTTAGAGGCATTAGTTACGCTACATCGAATAATAGTGATAGCAAGAGCAAGGCGGCATTAGACTTTCATGGTTTCCCTCGACATCGCAGGAGCCTACGATTCAGTCTGTCCGATGACACTAATCGCCAAACTAGAACGATTGGGAATCCAAGGGAGAGCCATTAACTGGCTGACACGGTTTTTAACTAACCGAAAAGCCGGAGTCCGATGGAGGGGAATGACTTCTCCGGCTCGACCTTACCAACACGGTGTGCCGCAGGTGAGCGTTCTAGCCCCGATCCTCTTTACATGCTATTTATCAGACTTATGGGGGCACTCCCACGTGGACTGGACTACATTTCATATGCAGACGATATAACAATAGTAGCAACGGGCCCAAATCGGGCCTCAACTATAGAAAGAATAAAGTGGGTTCTCACAGCCTTGGAATACTGGGCTATATAAAATGGAACCTCAGCTTCTCTCCAACCAAAAGCGCCGTCCTCGACTTGTCAAAGAAACATAACCGGCCATCAGTCGACCTCACAATATCAGAAGTGCCGATTCCACATCACCGTATTCTGGGCGTCATGTTCTCGTCAACGTTCACTTGGAACCACCATGTGGACTATGTGCGGACAAGAATAGGCAGAGCAGTACAGGTCCTTCGGGGTTTTGCAACAACGAGAAGAGGAGCAAGAGCGTCTCATCTACTACAGATAGTGGCCACAACAATCCTATCCATGATATCATATGGCTCACCGCTGTTCGCGGCGGCACCTCACACTACTTTAAGACGATTATACCCACCATATACGGCGGCCTTAAGAGTGGCCCTGGGGCTTCCTCGAACGACACCAATCCCTATCATCTTAGCCGAAGCGGGTGTGTTACCCTTGGAAACTAGTTTTCGAATACAAGCTATCCGCCTGTACCTACGACATGTATCGTGGTCTCAGTGGTCCTCTTTAGCGGACCACTTCCGCAAATTAGACTACCTGGACTTCTACCCTGGCCACAATGTCAAGTGCCATATGAATCATACACAGCAGAATGGACAAGGGACAGCAGGTATTCGCCTTGCCAATATCACACAATTTACCTCTCCCCAGGTGTGGAGGGCAGCTAGATATAAAATATGGGAAGAAGTTCTGCCTTTCCAGAAATCTCGCCTCACCGAGATTGTTGGAAGGCAGACCTTCTTCACAACCTTTTTTTGGCGGAAAGCATGAGCTGCTGGGAGAAGTCCTTGCAGATCGGAGTAGATGCATCAAAGTCAGCAACTATCGGAATAGTAATCACAGAATGGAGTCTTTACACTACATACCAAGTTCACCCAGCGAGCTCAGTGTTTTCAGCAGGGCAACAGCAATCCGAGTGGCCCTCAGTATTACACAACACCACACAAGACACATGGTGATATTTACAGACAGCCTTTCGACACTCAAGGCGATAAGAAATGCTATGTTAACATAGATAGGCTACTAAATAGATAAGATATACGAAAGATTCCCGTAAAGTAGGGATATGAATTAACCCACGTAACTAAATTTCGTTGTTAGAATACATCTACAAGTACCATTTAGGATCGCGAAACGCAATTATCTGATAATGTACGATTTATATTAGAAATATCGTATAATGTGACACTGAAACGATGGGCTCAATCTAAATGCATTACCTCTGTTAGTAATTAGTAGTCTATCCTTACATGTGAATCATCCCGAAATGACGATAAGACAGTTTCCAAAAGTTAATAAATTACCATAATTATCGGATAAATGTAGATTAATATTTAATGCAATTAAAAGATCAGTTAAAGTCACCAAATATATTCCAGTACGGTATTTTGAATTTATATCGTCTGTAAGTGGCTGTAGAAGTAATCAGTGTACTTTCCAATAAAATTCGAAAAAATGTAGAGCTATTCGTCAATTCTTTATTCACCTAATAGTATTCGATACATAGATTAAATGCTATATTATTTAAATAAATGATACCTATTAAAAGATTTCAATCGCGGGTCATTTTTGTTTTAAAAAAGTCCATAAAATGGAGCTAAGTATGGTCGAAACGACTTTATCGCTATATATTATCTTGTCCGGTTTTAGACTATTAATAAAAATTAATAGGCAACGGCATCGAAATTTAAATATAGGCATTCACCGGAATTTAATCGATCGGTTCTATTATAGAGAATTATTTTTTTTCTATTGAGTTTAATAAATCGACGTCTGAATTAATTGAGCGAAACTAGGCAGCGAAGATGTCACAAAAACTTATTTCTTTATATAGAATAATTCAAATGTCTGTCACAGTCTAGCAGGAAAGAGAATTTTCGACCAAGAAGTTCGTCGATTGTAAAAAAAAAAAAAAATTCAATGCTATAATAAGCTACACGAGTAATTTTTAATATTCAGATAGCATTTTTCTTACAGATAATCTAAAATTAAATAATTTCCACTTGATATTTGAGCGTTTACTAAAACATCAAAAATAACGATTATTTTGAAAATGAACGCTCTTTTTCATTAATATAATTAATTATTTATATAATAAAATTAGTATCATTCCATCATATCTAGATTAAAACGTCAGGAATAAGAAAATATATTTTACCAGTGATAATATATTGTTTAGTTAAAAAGTTTTACATTTCCCCTGGAAAACTATGATGAAAATTAGTTGAATTCTTTCGAAAAGACACTTTTATAAATACGAACTGTCATATATTCTAAATATTCTGATAAAAATTTATGAAATAATTCATATTTTATGAGAAGAAAGAGAGCAACGGATCTGTTTTTATTCTGTAAGAAAGGACGTTTCGCTACAAAAGTTTGGAAATTATTACACAGAAATCGAAATAAGATAACTGAATTAATGATTACCATACAAACAATTGAATCCCGATATCATATTGTTTATGTAAAATATAGACGATTGACGATTGAACACGTAGAACTGAGCCTGTAGTATTGTATAGTAAAGTTTAAAATTGTAAAATTCTATTCCGAGTGCGAATTAGTTTGTAAAGTATTTCCATCTTACACAATGCGTGACATAGCATTTTAGATAGCAGATACGTTTAAGTTTGCCCGAGTTATTCATCACATTGGCAGAATTGTTTTAAAAAAATCTAAATTCAATCTCCCAACTTTCAGCCAAACAGAAGTGACGGAAATTTGAGAAAGATAGATTTATTGACGGAAATAATCCTTAGATAAAGATAGAAACGTCTTCGTTAATTAGAATAAAACTTTAAGGAATTAGAAAAAAAGAAAGAAAGAAAGAATTGTTAGTAATTATAATTTCGACCGATTGTACAAAGATTAGGAGAATGGGAATTAGATTAATAGAAAACTTTATTTTCAAAAGTAAACGTTGTGTTTGTTAATTAAACAAAAAAAATAAAATAAAAAAAAAACAGCGAATTTTATATTGAAGTGCCAAAGGTCGATTTCCATTAAGCTTACTTTTTTCAACAGACATCAATTTGCTTACTGTCAGACATTCCATTACATCTACATCCGTTTAATTCTGTTTAATGGAATATTTGACCGTTTTATGGAGCGCTTCTTTCGTCGAATTTAGGCACAATAAAGCACCACCATTCAAACCCTGTATTGCATAATGCTTTTTTTTTAACAAAATATACAAAATAGATTTGGCTGAGAAATCGAAAAGCTGTCGAAACTATAGAATTTCTTCAGGAAACATTGTATGATTGAGAAAGACCGTATAACTTACAAATGTACAGTGCTATATTTATAAATAATTATATTTTTAACACATTAATTTATATTAATAATCTTTGTATTCTCTTTGATTTCAATTGTTTTAATTAATCGTTACTATATTCGATTGTTTTTAATATAAATATAATATTTGCATAAAAATTTTTATCCCTTATACCTTATTTATGTACTAATACAGAAATTTCAGAAGAGGCTCAGAAATCTCTTGTCAAACTGTCAATAATTTTGTTTATTTTTACGGACTAGGGATTCAAAATTATTTATATATACTATGTTTTAAAACTCCAACTTTTAAATAATTTTGTCTATCTCCTTTCTCCCATTAGTCATAGGGCCTATACAGATAGTCCTCGATTTACGACAAGGTTCCGTTCCAGTCTCCGTCGTAAGTCGAGGATTTTTTTAATTCTTGATTTGTTTGGTTTCTGTTTTAATATTTTCATAAATTAGGTTTCTATTTAGCTTAAAGCTTTCTTCGCCTTTTTTTTTTACGTTGAAATTTTCATCAGTAATATTATTTCTCTTACTGGACATGACAAAATTAATAAAGCTTTGCTTGCCACTAATGGCGACACTGCGATGCTTATAAAAAAGCAACATAATATATTTATGTATATGCAAGCGGCAAAGTTGAATTATAAAATTTTTAGCAATAATTTTTGGCCGTCCTTAGTCGACGACTACCTATACTTAATAATCAAGATTTATTACACATTCGATCAGTGAATGGAATTCTGATACATGTCACTGTATGAATTTATCGTTAATGAAAGGTCAGCAGTTTATATCTGGAAATTTTCACGTCAAGAATATCGAAAATTTGACTAGAAACATTTATAATGCGATATCACGTTCTGAATTAGTATTATGCGATATTGTATTACAAAAACAATATAATATTGTAAAATACAATACGTGTATTGTATTACAAGCAGATCTACGTTAAGTATCGGATTGAACTTTACATACTATTTAGTTATTCCTAACTTATCACTATTATTGAAATGTTATATTATTCTATTATTGTTACGTTATATTATTGAAATTATATATCAGCAATACTGTTACATTATTCGTATTCGTTTAATATACTTTCGGAATACAGTTACAATCGTAGCTTAATGGTATTACTTAACCCATGCATGACATATCAATATCATTAAATTTTCTTTAATATCGTTTTTTGATATTGTTATTATTTTTTCTCCATCTCATGCGGTTACTATTGATCGATACTGCCTCTAGAAATAAAGTAAAATGAGAACAGAAATAAATGGTTTTAAAATATTACGGAAATAAAATTTCGTTAAATAAAAAAAAAGGTAATTTGGAAGTTTTAAGCTAAGCATTACGAAGATTAAAAATATGACAAAACTAAAAATTTTGTGAGTCACTTGGCAGTGCACCATTGGGATGCACCGAAACTCTCGTACACTCAGACGGTAAAGTGAAAAGTTCAGGCAAGACTTTTAAAATGTTTCCAATTTTTATTTCCATTTTATCATGTTATTTTATCTTGGAAATATTTATTTGAAAACTTTAAAACTGTTATTTTATTTTCTATACTTGATTTCCTTAATATTACCAATACCGCTGTTCTCTTTCTTTACAAATTTTCTACGCTTTTCGAAAATTTTATTATAAATATTTAATTATCAATTTTTTTTATTAAAATAATTTTTCCAGCAAAATAAAACTTATAACAGTAGATCTACATATAACTTTCTAAGATCAGAATCTATGCAGTAGGCTACTGTAATGATTATTACTTCATTGTCAGTCGTATTTATGAAATCTTCAGGTCTTGGTTGTCTCTGCTATTTTTTAATCGTCCTTCTAGACTTTTTTAACAAAATATTTATTTCAATTAAAAATAAAAATAAAAAATGATTTAGAACAATGAAGTCTATTTTGTTAAATGCTTAACAGATGTTAACCATAATTTCAAACGAACAAAATTAAAACTAACAGTTAGTCATTCCGATATTTCTTAGAAATTTAATAATTAGTAGAAGTATAAGCAATAATTCGGTGTGTATTAAAATTTAACTGTTTCCATTTTATTATCGTTTAAAATCTAATTATTCGAGAATCGACCTTGACCATTTAAGTACAGATTTTCTAAAATATGTTTTTGATCCGGATTAAATTTGATTAGTATAAAAAAAAATTCATTCTTTTTCCCACTAAACAAAAGAAATATAATTTTAGTTTCAAATCTAAATCGAAACATAAGTTTTTTGATTGATGAAAATGAAATAAGTTATTGTATTAATTTATCGCTTACAAGTGTACGAGCCTGGAAGTAACTATAGATGACTAGATCTTACGCGTCAATTATGGATGTCAAAATCAATATTTAAGAAAAATCCTAAGTGACTACAAACACACTGGTTTATAAATAAAGAAAATATAACTAAATTTGAAAGGTAAAGACGTATTTAAAACCTATATCTGAGAAAATAAAGATCTAATATGGGATCAAAAGCGTTTGATACACAATGGACCGGTTGTATAATCGAAGACTAATTTAAACCGGAACTAAGCAAGAAACTTGCTTTAGCCTTGGTCTGCCTGTGCCGAGTCTAAATTTGTCTTGTTTAAACTAAGCTTAAGTATTGGTCTAAGCATTAGGAACCAATACTTAATCTTAGTTTAAACAAGACAAATTTAGACTCGGCGCGGGCTAAAGCAAGTTTCTTACTTAGTCCCGGTTTAAATTAGTCTTCGTTTATACAACCGGCCCTGTAGGTTTTTATTCTGTTCGACTATTCAAGAACGTCTCCGTTCATTTTCGAATTATTTTCTATTTTGTTTTTAATTATAATGGAACAGTCAAGTTCTTATATCGAAAAAGATCTAATTATCGAAATAAAAAACATGTCGCAGACTTTTCCAAATATGAAAATATATCATAAATATTATTAATATTCTGTTTATGATCTCTTTCATAAAGTATTTTAATTATAATTAATTAAATTAATGAGTATGCATTGAATTAGTAAAAACGTGAGTAGAAAGTTCGTGATACTAAACCATACTCTTTCCTTAGTAAAATAAAAAATATTTATATTTGTTTAATTATGTGGATTTTCCGGATCGCTTCCACGTCTATCAGAGACTATTGCTTGGGATAATATTTTCATTATATTCTTCTATGGAAAATTAAATATTTAAATAGTCGAATTGTTCATAACCATATAATATTAATAGATCGATTTACTGTATAGCTGTTATAGCAAAATAATATAGCCTAATATTTTTTACCACATTATTATTTTTTTCTATTGATCATGAAATAAAAATCCCATAGATTAATAACGAAACAAAGATTATCTTGAGATTGAAATCTTTCCACAATGGCTATCAGATTCTCAGTTTCCCAAATAAAAAAGTAATGATAATCTAAGTAAAAACAATATTTTTCTATGCAATCATAATTTTTCCCGGATAGAATTTTTAATAGTAAAAAGTCTGAAGAACTACATACTCTCTCTCTAATTTGTGTTTAAACTTCTTTTATTATTATATTTGCATGTTATTTTATTGTCTTTTTTAGTAAAATTTAATGGCTTGTTTACACAATTAATAGGTGAAATTTCAGTTTCAAATTTTCACAGAATCATTATTCATATTAAAACACTATTTTTTTATTTATTACTTAAAAATATTGACGATTTAATTTTTTTAATAATATTTTCTTTTGAACAATTCTGGTTTACACGAATCAACAAATGTTTTATTAAAATATTTTTGGTCCTTCTTCAACTAAAGTAGGTTATGAAAGATTAACTATACAATAAATTTCCAGAAATTCATTTATATAAGAAAAAAAAATGATGAAATTCGGAAAGCATACCATAATGCATATTAAATTTTTTAAAAAAATATATTTTTTTAATAATTTAAAATGATTAAAAAGGAAATACTGAACATTTTATAGAATCTACGTAAAAACTTTTAGTGTATGGTGATTACTAACAGACAAAAACACATTTCAAACAGCAAAATCAAAAGAACATGCTTATCAAAAATGGTTAAAGACAAAAGGTATTTTTAGCAAAAAACATTATTGATCAAGCATGAAAAGTCAATGACAGGATTTTTATCAAAAAAATTCGCTTGATAAAAACATAAAACATATATGAAATAAACTTTTCACCAATTGTGGATGCATATTTGACTGAAAAAGTTGATCAATATATGCATATTCTGTGATTTCTTCATATCGTATGTATGATATGTTTTAAAATTATATGTTTGCAGATAGGAAGGACAGAATATTGTTATATCGATTGACTTTTCCAATTCGCTATGCATCAAGTATTGTAAGAACTTATGCGATATCTTGTTACATCATCATTTTTGATAAAAGACATTGACTTCTTTATGATTGAACAATGTTTTTTCGATAAAATATATCTTATCTTTACTTGTATTCATATTCTTCGATTTTTATTGCTCCACGGAGCATTTTTATAGTAAAGTATATTCGTCTAGAATACATGAATAATTTTTGATATAATTCAGTATAATAAACTATTCTATGATTAACCTTAATAAGAAATTTATTCTAAATATATTAGTGATTGAAAAAGATTGCTTTTGTTAAAGCCCAAATATGGATCTATTAAAATGTCTTCAAATGATCAATAATTATTTTTTGAATAAATATTATTTAGGAAATATTTTTCAATTATTAATCTATATAATAATTCGAAGAAATAAAATCTCATTTCGTAATTAGGAAATAAAATTATTATTCAGTAAATTCTCGTTAATTGGATATCAGTTAATTCAAAATACCCTTTAATTCGAAGTAAATAACAATCCTCATACCAAAGCATATAATTTTTAATTATCATTACGCTGGATAATTCGAAATACTATTAATTATAAACCCAAAATCTGCTCTATCCAAACAGTGAGTTAAAATCTGCATCCTAAAATTGACGATTTGAATAAAAATTATGTATACAAATGTTCACTACATGACTAAGTGACACTCTGCGAATTGAGAATATTTTTCAAACATAGAACATTATTTATTCCGTTTTTCTTCTCCCAAAATTGAAGGCTGCCAAAATGTTTGATTTTAATATCCAAATTTGGAAAAACCACAAAATTTTTCGCGAAATCATTAATATATTCTGATATACTGTATTATCTCTTTCTGACGACTGAAAATAGCTCGATTTTGTCGTTTGATAATTTGATCTCCATCAAATATATTCAATACTCGATCGTTTGTTGATATACTGTCAAAACTAGATCGCATTCTGAAACAATTATCAAGATTATGGTAGATTATTTAAAAACTTTACACTAGTTTAAAAAATTTAATTTTTAATTTTATGTTAACCTGAAATAAAAATTGTAGATGAAAAAATTAATGTAGAAAATTATCAAAGTACAGAAATGCTCTACGTTTTATTCAATAACATATCTTGAAATAGTATTTCATTGTATATGCATAAAATGAATGTACCGGGGTAATCATTTTGGAAAACTGAATTTTTAGAGTTAGGTCTTACTTATGCAATTTTAGAAAGTTTTTTTTTTTAAAAACTTTTGTTTAAAGTTCAGAAATGACTCTTTACAAATATGAGATAATTGTTAATTTAAACACTCTATGTAAGCATAATATACGTTATAAACCCGATTTTACAATGTTCTATTAAAGTTCCTTGCTGGCTAACTTCAAGTTAACTTAGCTGCTACTATTACCGACGGGATAATTTGTTTTACTGTTACTTTTTGGACAGTTGAAAGAGTGAGAGAATAAAAGTATTTAGGACAAGTAATCACAACACAAAGAGAACAGATGAGAGAAATTTAATATAGGATGCAGTTGGTATGGTATGCATACGGCCGATACAATAACTTCCTAAGAAATAAGATACCGATATGCCTCAAAATGAAACTCTTGAACATGTGCATACTACTAGTAATGATGTATGGCTGTAAATATGGATCCTTACAAAGAAATTGGAACAGAAATTAGTAACAACCTAAAGAAGCATGGAAAGATACATATTAGAATTCATCAAGGACAATCAAACTAATATATGGATAAGAGAACAAACCAAAGTAGAAGACATACTGGTAGCAGTTAGAAGCAGTAAGGGCGTTGGGCAGACCGTATAACGAGGTACACCGATAT
>WUQG02458976.1:0-12480 GCA_011317285.2 Androctonus mauritanicus
GATGTCCAAATCAATAGATGGTAGCACCATAGTCTTGATTTGAAGATTAATCATTAAAAGCTTAATTCAGATTTATTCCACTAGAGAAGGTTTGCCTAGTAGTATAGTCTTTATTTTTCAATATAAAAATAATTTGATTATTAATGTTATTGATTGGCATTAATTTTTTTCTTGTATTATAGAGATATGCATTATACAATCCATTCTCAGCTGATTTATTAAATTTTGCTAAATAGTTAAAATTTGTCAACTTAATTTCTGAGTGGAAGATGGGATCCCCACACCTCTAGGCTTTGTACTAGCTAAATAGATAATTGTTATTTGAATTATAGTGGTCATTTTTATATATATTTAAACATTTTGGAATATTGTTTTAAAACATGAATACACAAAATTGCAATAACTTTTTGAAACCTAAGAATCAACTAAAAATTTTTATGTTGGAATTACTGGGAAATAAGTTGTTTTGAATCCTATTATAAATTTTCACTTTACAAATAATTTTTTTTAGATTGCAATTTCCTTTTAAAATGTTAATTTTAACTTATCAAATTGGAAGAGAGAAACAATTTATAGTGTTGTTTATATAAGAAGTTGGTCACTCTAATTGGTTCTCTGATTTGATAAGAGGAGGAGAACTAAAGAAAAATTGATTTTTCTATAGTTTAACTGAAGTGTAGGCTATGTGGATGGCCAAAAATGTTTTTGATTGAACAGTTTATTTTGCTAAATGTACTTGTTGCTCCTTTTATTTAGATTTTACAGTTAAGAAATCTCATTTTCAGATATATTTTATATCATGTACAAAATAAAAACAAAAAATAAAACAAGGTATCAGTATATCTGAAAAAATGCATTTTCTTTGTATAATATTGTAATTTATTTAAACAAAAATAAAATTATTTTATAAATATTAAAATTTAAAATTACATTTTATACTATCCTATCATATGTGGAAAAACTGAAATGGTTCAGCAGAAAAGGTATCATAAATCTAAACACATTTAATCATGTTAGAACAAATGATAGACTTCTGTTATAGGATATCTTTTAAAATGCTTTCATTTTAGATTTAAATTATATAACAAATTCTATCTTATATTAGTGTTTTTCTTTTCTAAATCCAAGCTAATAACATATTTTTATAAAAATGTGACATTTTATTAGTTTTTTATAGATTATTTCAAAATTATTATATTAAATAATGTAAATTTTTTATTAAATTTTAGAAAACTTAACAAAAATACCATATTAAATTTACAGATGAAACAAAAAATATTAATTATTTGTTTAGAAATTATAAAAATTGGTTAAATTGAAATTAATTCAATAAAAAATTTTCTTATTCAATGATATTTTTCTGAAGATGCAATTTTTTGTAAATAATATCCTACAAAAATTTATTTGCATTTTTATAAAATTTATAATACTGATTTAATAAATTAGAAAAAATTAAAAAGCTTTCATTAAAAATAAAGTCAAATTAGAGCTTCTAAATTTATTAAAATATCTGCTCTTTTACCTTTTGAAGCTTCTCAGCACACACAGATCAGCCATGTTGAGGGATGTGGTGATGAATCTTAAAATATGCATAGAAAAGATTAAAATATCAATCTCATATCGAGTATCATCTAGATTAGAGTATCAATCTCTGCTAGTTTTCCAATAATTGGCTTAGTTTGATATTTTGTGCAATTCTAATAGTGTGTAGAGAATATGGAATTTAGATCAAACATAGAATTTTATTTCTCACCTCAAAAAAAAAAAGAGAGAGAGAAATTCGAGGGGAGAGTGTGATATTTAAGGAGGAGAAATAAATAATAAATGTCATATCATCTTCTTAGAAGACTTTTGTTCCCTGTAACATTAAATATCAAAATATTAGAAGATAAGCAAAGGGTATGATAATCAAGAGGAAAGATTTTATTACTTGCAGTTGTCATCAGGAATTTGAAAGAGAAAGACATCAATGGAAAATGATAATTAATAAATATTTTGTCTTTCCCCAGAAAAAGATGAAATAAAAAATCACATCATTTGCCTCCAGATTCCTCCAACCCTGGGACAAGCAAAGACAAGAGACATCTGTTTTGATTTTGCATAGTCATTTCTCCATCACTTAAGAAATTAAGGGCTAAAAAGAAGAACATTTATTGATCCAATGTGAGTCCAAAGTGTGACTGCACTTTATACTTCATCCAGAACTTATTTTCACTCTCTATCTTTACTAATCACTTGGAATGATTCTTTTGAATTCTGGATTGTGTCAGTTGATCCTGGTAGGTTCAACATTCTGACCAGTGTAAACAGCAATAAGAGACAAGAGCTATCAAGACTATAAATTGTTAGCTTGGACTCTCATTGTGAAACTGTTAACTTGAATTTAGTTCATCTATTCAGAAAAAGATATTTATCCTCTCACAATGATTATTGTTGATTCTCATTATTTGTGTATGAAATTTCTCTCAAGTAAATAAAGTTATTAGCTATTAAACAGTAGTCTCTTTGTCACTAGTGTCACTATGTCTCATTCCCCATCCTTATTCATGAAGGCCTCAGATCACTGTCTAAAGTCAAAACTCTGTATAAGTACATTCACTAGTCCCACAAGTGTAATAAGATTGTTAAAGTATTATTTCAAAATCCATGGTTCAATTCCAGGTTAAAACGAATTTTTATTTCAAATACTTAGTGTAAATTATAATTTAATTATTAAATATTTATTCCAAATTTAATTAAATTATTAAATATTACTATTAAATATTTATAGTAGGTACTTTTGCCTAATTTGATTTTTAGTTTATTGGGTGTAATATTTATCATTTAGTTTAATTTAAACATTTTTAATTAAATGGAAAAAGTCAATTTATAAGAATTATTTTACATTTTTCATTATTATTTTTTTATGAGGCAATTGGCTAAGAATTTTAAACATATATTGGCTAATATTAATATTTTTTACAAGCAGAAATGTGGATTCTGTATATTTTTTATTTTTATATATAATTGGTTTTATTTGAATAACAGATTTATGGTTTTTATTATAAGTGAATGAATATTGTAAAGCTATATTTTATGCTTTAATATATTTAATAGAATAAATATTATTATGAAAGCAATTCTGAAATTATTTATAGGAAATTTGAAAGTCATGTAGAAAATACATCTAATTGTCAATTTATATGATAGATTGATTCTGTAAAAGTATCATGTAAATCAAGATTAACATTTGTATAAAAAATCAAGGAATAATCATTCAATTAAATAATTTGCATTTAAATAACTACTTCAGATTAAGCACTAAAAAGCAGGTGCAAAGTTCATAAAACAAAATCGTTTATTAGTGCAAACGCTTTTGATGCAAGCACATCATCTTCAGGCACAGGTAGACAAAGAATTATTCTTTCTCTACCTGTGCCTGAAGATGTGTTTACATTGAAAGCGTTTGCACTAATAAACAATTTTGTTTTATGAACTTTGTATCTGCTTTTTAGTGCTTAATCTGAAGTAGTTACTTATTATGAGCAGTAATATAGCAGTTTCAGAACTGTTCACCATGGATTTTAATTTGCATTTTATTTAAAATAAATTAACACTAATTTTATACAGTAACAGTTTAAAAATAAAAGTGAAACTGTTTAAAATATGTAAAAACAAATTTGTTCGATGTTTTCTCTTGTTAATATCAAAATAGTTTCTTCTTTCTCAATTCAAAATTCTCTCTCAATATCGTTACTATCACTTAAGTTACTAGATTTTTTTTTGATTCATTTTCTAAAAAAATTTTTGAAATTGGCTCAATAAAATCCAGTATCAATGTTTGCTTTTTATTTAATTCCTTTTAACTCTCTTCACATTAAGCTAAGGAGTTTTGTAATTTCCTTCCAAATCTTAAATTGAAACTCTGTTTGGATCAATGTCAAGGAAATAAATTGTCAATTATGTTAATCTTTCAATAAATTATTTTTTCATTACAAATTTCTATATATGTTTATTCAATTATTAGAATTGTCAATTTTATATAAAAATTAAAGATCATTTTTATATTGTACTGTACAATATTCATAGATATTGTTCACCAATACTGATGTAATAGCAAAGGGATTTTGTTATTTATTGTTGTCCATAGTCTAGAATTTTACTATGATTATCTTTATCATCAGTGTTGGATTTAAACTCTGTTAAACCAAAATTGTGCCATGTAAAATGAAAATTTAGTATCAGTTTTTCAATAATATTAAAGTGAAATTGTGCAATTCAAGTACCATGTAAATCAATAGTTAGATATATTTAGTTAAAACAATATTTGTTTTTTTACAATATTCATAAATTATTTTTTTTCTATATAGGCATTTATATATGTATATAATCACTCTGAAAATTTTTCTTTTATGTCATATTATAATAATTTTTAATGTAGATGGTTACCAGAATCTGCAAGTTGGTTATTAACTCAGGGTCGACATAAAGAGGCTCTTCAACTTTTGAGGAAAGTAGCAAAAATGAATGGAAGAGAGTTTCCTGAGGAATATGAACATATGTTTGAAGTAAATTACTTGTTTTTTATGCTTTTTTAGTTTTTATTATGTTTAATTATTATATAAAACAAAATTGGTGAATCTGTCTGTCTATTTATAAACAATCAAGTAACAAACAATTCATATTTACAAACATTTCACATATTTATGAATTGCAATTCTCAATTCATTTAATTAATAAATATAACATTTGTACTACAAATATCTAGTTGTTAGAACACACAATAATTTGTATATATTCTAATATGATTTATTAATACATATATATAAATTCCATTCTATTGTTGTTATTTGAATATTAACGAAATAAATTTCCTTTGCTACTACTGGATATAGTAATAAGAGGAATTTATTATTTATTTTTGTTATCAGGAGTAAAAGTATTTTCAAGAAATATTATTTGAATATAAGCAAGATTTTTAAAAGAAAATATGCAGTAAAAATTAGAGAATGCCTTATATTTAAAAGCTCTATAATGAATATCTGTTTATAAGACAATATCTTTTTAATAGAATTTATATATTTATATTCTTTTTGGTAGAATATATATGTACTAACATATTAAATATTATTTAAATTTTAGAAATTATTTTTACTGGATTATTTTAGATCTTTTTTCACATATTTTAAAATATGATTGTTTTGAACAAATTATTTTGAAAACAACATATTTTCTGATGATAATACACACTTTGTAGATAAAATGTAACATAAATATCTACTAATTAATTAGTTTTTATAGGAATGCAGAAATAATAATCAATGAAGTGAAAAAAATGTAAGCAAATTAAGAAAAAATTTATGTAAATAAGTTCTAGCACTGTGCATCTAGTGAACTATTATGCATCCCTAATAGAATTATTTCATCAGAAATCCTGCCTTACAAAAAAAGATATCTTTTTGTAATAAGATCATGATAAGATCTTTTATTACAAGAATATGCAACATTTGAAAATCATACCTACTCCTGAAAGGTCCATTGGCTTACTCCTGATTGGGCCAAACATTGGGCCAACTGAATGTTTGGCCCAATGTTTTTATCATGCCAAACTGAACGTTTGGCATGATAAAGTAATTACACCTTTTGAGTATCCTAGTTTGAATCCAGATCTCACGTCTATAGTTTTTCAAAAGGGATCCAAATCAACATGTTAAACCCCATCCTTCAACTTTCTAGTTCAACATTTTTTTCAAACTTTTTTGACTACAATTCATTGTAGAAATCACATTTTATATTATGACTCAATGCAAGTATGATAAATCAAAGAGACTATCTTTGTATGAATTATTATGTTCATTTATTCATTATTGACCAATATTACATATTTGTTATGGATAGTATAAATTTAAGTGTAAAAAAATTAACCACTTTCAAAAAAATTTTATAAACTTATTCCAAACATTTTATATGCATTTTTTTCCATTCATTTCAGTCTATTTTATTTTGCAACCTGCTAAAAGGTTGTGACCTGCAATTTGAAAAACTGTATTTTAATTGACCTCCTCATGAGTATTGGCCAGTCTGTGATGGGCTCAAAAAATTGGATGTTCCCAAATATAGCCCTTGTCTGATTTAATGGCATAATTTAAACTAACTTAACTTAATATTAGCTAAATGATTCTTTTTTATTAATACAAAAAATTATAGATTTATTTCCTTTCTTTAAAACTGAAAGATTAGTATTTATCAGAAATTCCAATAAGTATTTACTTTGCCAATTGATATCCTTGTTTTCTAACAATATAATGGAAATTAGTATTCAGTTACATCCAATAAATCTAGACTATATTATCGATAGAATTTTACTAAATGTTTCGAAAGTAGATTTTAGTGGATGTTTGTCTTCATTATAACAAAGGAAATAATTAATTTTCTATCTATGTAATTTTTTTAAGTTTCAACCAAAAGACTGTTAGATCTCTGAAACTAAAATACAACAAAGATAAAATATTAATATTTATTTGTAACAAAGACACAAGTCATTCAGAAATAAAAGAAAATAATTTGCATATTTCACAGTTAAATTCTTATAATTGGTTATTGTAGTGTTAAGTCCTTGAATAAAAGTAAGACTATGTATACAGATTTCTATAAATTGTTGACTGAAAATGGTACATTCCTGAAGTTCTGGAAATTAATTTGCACCACTTTAAACTCATGATACTATAGGGAATTGAGAGAAACATTTCCTTGCTTCAAAATCCCATTACTGTTGTCTTTTCACATTTTTACTCTGTTCTAAAATCTTCCAGTTCTGAATTTTAACTCCTAGATTATAGACTCTGAGATATGCTAAAAGCTTGCTGGCATTCTCAGTTCAGTTGGCATCCTTAGTGCAGAATGTCACTTTGATTGGCTTAGCTTCTTAGAAAGATTAATCATCAGAAAATTTTTAGACAAATACTCTCCCAAGAACATAATCATTTAAGTGTTTAACAAGCCATTAGCATGTGAAATGATTTTTATATAAGCAAACCATTGTACTGTTAATCAGAATATAGTTCCTGAGAAGTGGCAAAGATTTCCTTTAAGAATTCCATCTATCATGATAAGGATTTTATTTTAGATGAGTTTTTACTTAATTGGTCACTATTGAAATCTGGGAAGTTCCCTGAGAATGGCCATTCTAAGTTAAAATTTCTGGATATAACAAGGTATGAAATGCAGAATCCTTTATTCAAGCCTTTGCCTTCAATAGGAGAAGTAAAACTTTCTAAAAATCTGTTTTTAGTAAATATTGAAATAATATATAGATAACACAGAATGGATAGTCATGAAATACAATGGAATTTTGTTACAGTGACCAGGATTTGATCATAAATTAAAGAAGGTTCCACAAATTGTTTTTATATATTTAAACTGCTACATCACATTAACAAAGATTAGAGGATAGATTGAGATTTGTTTTAAAACTATTTTCAAATATGTAAAGTTAACAAAAATAGGATAATTCTAATAATTCTTATGTAGGCAATATGATTAAAAACTCAGAAATAAATCTAGCACCATAAGCAAGCATCACTTATGGTGCTAGATTTATTTCTGAGTTTGATATAAAAGTAAGCAGAGTGATGAAGTTTCTGTGATTAAAAAATTGTAAAAGTGTATGAAAAATCCATACTTAGTCAAAAAACTGCTTCCTGTACTGGTTATGTCATATAATATACTTATAATATATATATAAGTACATCAATATAATTATATATGTCAAATCATATATGCCATACTCTATAAGTATATCAAGCACTATAAGAGATGTTATCTGTAAATCTGGAAAGAGAATCTCTACAAGGAGATCACCATCCCTCTTTAACGTGCTCCGCAACGAAAAAGACCAGAGGACAGACATGGAAAGATTGGGTGTATATACAATACCAGTTAAGTATCCAACACGAAACATGGAGGCAGCATATGTAGGGGTAACTAGTAGAACTTTACACCAGAGGCTCGAAGAGCATAAAAGAGACATTAAGAGTGGTAGAACATCGACAGCCCTTGCCGAAACTGAACTAACTGAAGACCTTATAATTGAATGGGATGACGCGCAAATAGTTAAACCTCTTTCTAATCTGACCACAGCCATAACCCAGGAGACCATCGAAATATTAATTAGAAAGAAGAAACAAAATCTCCTTAATGATCGACCTGCAGCCGACTTGCCTGCCACGTAGACATATTTATTAATGCAACGAAGAGCGATATGAATTGCTACATAACTTATACCCGTCTGTATCTAGCCCTTTTATTTTATATATCACCATGATTTGATGGCCATAACATTTAAAATATACGTTTTTTTGTTTCTTATTTTATCAATTTTATTTATTTATTAATTGTAAAAAATTGCCATGGTAACCTTTTGACTTAAATTTTAAATTTGTACCGATAGTGTTCTATGTTCGTTTACGTATTCTTTTATTTGTGTGTGAACCTGATGATGGCAACAGAGAGTTGTTGAAAACGTTTGTTTTGGTTTTTTGCTTAATAAATTATGAACTTTCTTACTGCTAGCAGTGCTTGAGTGTTATTATATGACATAATTCTTAGTAAACAGTATTATAGAACTTTTTATAGTTATAAGTCCATTTGTGCTTAATAAATATGTTATCTACAGAAACTGAAGTTTACTTATTTGTATTCTTGTGTTTTTATTGTTTTATTATTATTATTGTATATTATTATTTGATATGTTAATGTGCCTTTCATTAGAAATTTATTTTTATCACAACTGAATTAAGGTTCTTTACAGTCTGTAGGCACAAAAATTTTTAAAAATTATTCAATAATTTTGAACTGCTTTTGAGGCCTCTATTGTGAAGGATCTAAGCACTTGTCTATAGTGCTTATGAATAATCTGATTTTGATTTTTACAATAACTGTAAAAATTGGAAGGATGAAAGATAATGCAATAATTTTGATTTCAGTTACATATATAGTCACTGCTGGAATTGAAACAACAGTATATATTTCTCCATTGTTAAATTTTTGAGTAAACTTTTCCTTTTGTTATACATATAAGTGCATATGTGTAATAAGAGGAAAAGATTATATATATGTTTATATAAAATAAAGTAAGTTTATGTAAAAACCTAAAAGTTCTCCTTCTTAATAAGACTAAAAAAACAAGCACTTTTGGAGTAGGAACTATGCTTAAAAAAATCCTTTATTTAAAACTGTAAAACATTTTTGATACTGTTCTACCCTCTTCAGTACAGATAAGATTGGCAAATTGTACACTTTATGTGAATTATATTAATTTTATTATAACTTTGTATATAATACTATATAATATAATGTATGTGGAGTTCAATGAAGGTGCTATATCCAATATATCTTTGATGTTTTCTAAACCACAGAATGATCAAAAGGGAACAAAAAGTTGTAAAAAAAGAATTAAAAAAATTTAAACACTTAGAATTAGAAATAATTGTATTTTAAATGTATAGAATCTGAGGAGGATTTTATTAAAAATCGAAAGCACTTCTTTGTATGATAATTTGTTTGTGTCATTAATTTTTGAATATGTAGAATTTTCCTGCTATAGTGCTGAAGAAGTTAAATGTTTAGAATTAGAGTGAAAAATATAACATACATAACGATAAAGATCAACCAGATTTAAATTAGACTTCAGATGTTTATGAAATCCCAATTTTTGACAATCATATACAGCAAACAGATGTTTACATTGGTTAACTTCTAGAAATTTGATAAAAAGAATCAATGAACATAAACATAATATAGAAATTGGCCATGAAAGCATGACATTAGCACACATGAAAGCATTGCATTAGTTTTAATTTCTTTCCGTAACTTTTTAACTAAGTACGGCTTGTAGCCATGGTTTTTTGCTCTTTGTACTATGTTTGTCATTTCCTCCTCAAATGCTTCTGCTGTATTGCAGTGCGTTGCAGCTCTTTCTATGAGGAACCTTAATGCTGCTTTTTTATGGACCCACTTGTTGGACCAACTCGGGATGATTATTGTTGCTCCAGTGGGTTTTTTATAAACTTTTGTTGAGAAGGAGTTTCCTTTCACTGACAAATTTACATCTAAAAAGTGTGCATGTGTTCTACTTTTCTGGTCAAGTGGGTCCATAAAAAAAGCAGCATTAAGGAAGATCCCTCATAGGAAGATCCACAATGCACTGCAATATAGCAGAAGCCTTTGAGGAGGAAATGACAAACATAGTACAAATAGCAAAAAACCATGGCTACAAGCCGTACTTAGTTAAAAAGTTATGGAAAGAAATTAAAACTAAGAGAACTATGAAAGAAACCCATAAAGAGGATAGTCAGACAACGGGAGTGCAAAAAAGAATACAAGAGCCACTGACAAGTTATGAGCTGGTCCCAGATACTCTAAGAGACCTGAAAGTGGTAAAAAAGATCATAAATAAAGAAAAGAAAAAACCAGCCTATAAGAGGCACCCAACAGTCTTTGATCTACTGAGGAATCCAAAAGACCCCAGAAGAAAAGAAGAAAAAGTGGTGTGTATGAAATTCCACTAACAAACTTAGACACAGGCAAGCAAGAAGTATACATAGGAGCAACTTATAGAAATCTCAAAGAAGAATGGAGGAACATAAAAGAAACATTAGGACAGGCAACCTAACCACAGCGCTGGCGACAAAAGCTTATCGAAACAACATTAGCGTAAACTGGAATGAAGCCAAGGTAGTAAAACAAATGACAAACAGGATAGAATTAGCGGTAGTGGAAAATTTACAAATCGCAAGAAGCAGAAAGAATAAAGAAGTGATAAACGATAGAGAGGTTGAAGAACTCCCTAACCCTTGAAGTATTTGCTTAAGAGAGAGAGAAACATCGAACTACAGTTGTCTAAACTAGCGCAGTCAAATAATAAGCAAATAAGAAATAGTTTATAGATTTAATATTTATAAAAACATTATTTATCCTTAGTATTAATAAATTTCAAAAGAATTATTATCCCTAAAGAAACTAAGTAAAAGAAAATTTATGTAATTAGAAATAATATTTTTGTACGCAGGAAATTTAAAGTTTAAAATTTAATGTTCTAGAACTTTAGAACGTATTTTGTAGCAGCTGACGATGGCGGAATAGCCAAAAGTGCTTCTGAAAAAATAAAAGATAGCTTTAAGAGGTTTATTTTATTGCTCATTAGTGCTGAGTGTTAGGAACATGAATTTGAGAGAGTGATCCTTTCTATCTTAAACTATAATGTTTGCTTTTATAAGTTTAAAAGAAAAATATAGAAAAGAACAAACCATAAAATAGCATTTAAAAGAGAATTTAAATCTTTAACCCCTTGAGTGCTGCAGATGTTTTGAAATTAAGTCTAAATAATATGCAAAAAAATTTAAAATTATAAAATCTCACTTAATTTTTGTCAAAATCTCTTGAAATTTTCAGTATTTATTGCATTTTTTGTTCTCTTTCTAACAATGCAAGCATTTTTTTCAAATTTTATTTTTTCATAACTTTTTGTTATATTTACAAGATTGGAAAAAATAAATTTTTTTTGTAATTTTAGCCATACAATGAAATAATTGATATTTACAGATAGCAACAAGTCATATGAATAAAATGACCCATGAATGAAGAAATTCAGCTGAAATTTTCAAAACTTATTGATGAAAAACCATGAGTTACATAACTTGATAACTATCATAAATTGGGTGGGAAAAATGATGTTTTATTGCTTATTATTATTAATTTTTAATTGCTTCAGTTCTTTTATTAATTGAAACTAAAGTTTCAAATTTTGCAATCTTTATTCTGTTGAATAGTTTTTTTAATATAAATATGAGATTAATAATAATTAACTAAAGTAAAATACAGAGCCCTTTAACAGTCCAAAACTTTATTCTGAAACATTTTCAATGCATTTGACATCTTCCTCAGCTAATACTAAATAGTAGCTGAGGAAGGTGCCAAATGCATTGAAAATGTTTCTGAATAAAATTATTGACTGCTAAAGAACTCTGTATTTTACTTTTGTTTTTGTTTTGTGCAGTCTTGTTGAACTTTTATTATATTTAACTTACAAGGAGAGGACACAGCTGACTACCCACCGATTTTGATGAAATTGAACTGATGTAATCTAGAAAAAAAAATATTGAATACTTGTCTGAGCGTTTGTGCCAATGTCCCTTATAAATAAAAATATTAGCGTTTAAAATTTAGGCTCGGCCGAGCTTAAGAAATAAGAAAGAGAAAAAGGATGCTTCTAAAGCTGTGGTCACACTGTGCAATTTTTCGCCGCGCGCACGACTGCAACAGCAATGGCTCTTCCAACAAATTGGTAAACCCCTCCGAACAGCGCACAACTTCAACCGCGCTTGAAAACAAGAGAGCTTGTTTTCCCAGCGACGGTTGCAAGTTTGCAACCAATGAAAAGCGAGGAAATTTTTGACACGTGTACAAGATGGCGGTTACATGGAATTCAACCGTAGAGTCGAC
>WUQG02458987.1:0-12480 GCA_011317285.2 Androctonus mauritanicus
AATTAAAGTAGCATATAGGGTAAAATTATGATTTATCGCACTTCTTTAGTAATAAAGTCCTCCATGACCTAGTCTGGGTATTCCCGAAACCACTATTTAGCTATAAAATGTACGAGGTTGCATTCTGATAACATTTTACCACTGTTTAAGTAGATACTACGTTAGTTTGGAGACTTACATAGTTAAAAGTGATTCGGATTGGAGAGAAGGAAAAAAAATTCTTTTTTTTTCCTTCTTCCTAAAATGGAAGAGGAAATATTTTTATGTATGTTATTTATAACAATTTAAAACAGATGTATAATTATAAGTGATTTTATAATAGATTAAAATCCACTTTGAAATACTGGGATAGGAAACAGTCAGGGTCTTATCTTTCATAAGTAGTCGTCCTATAAAATTCCAAATCCAGTTTTAAATCTTACTGTTATACAAGAAAACTTAACAAAAGAGAATGTTAATGTGCTGAATTTAAGTAGATGTAAAAAAATTAAATGACTATAAAAGGGTTATTTAATAATTAAATAAATATGTAAAGAATTCCGAACCAGAAGAACATCAACTACAGTAGTTTTAATTGCGAGATTTATTATTAAGAGACTTAACAAGAAAATCAGCGTTGTTTTTATATATGATCTCTCGTTTCAAAGTTTGAAAAAGTTGAAATTTTGTTTGATTTATATTGTTAAAGATTTATAAATCGATTTTTTCTCACAAAAAATTCAGTATAGTTTAAAATTTCGTGTTATAATGTGATCTGATACAATTCATTCTCCTCACTTAATAACTTCTCTCGTAGAATAACGCATCGGAGAATTAAATTACAGTATTTAGCATTATCGTCAAATAAATGTACTGTATAAGTTTTTTTTATTTGTTTATTTTTGAGTTTATTTTTGTTTTTTCTTGATAAAAAAAAAGGATTTGTTTTGTTTTCCTTTGTTCTCTTACTTATAACAGAAACGTTAAACAGGTATTGTACTAGGCTAGGAATTTGGATTTTTCTGAATTGTTCCGTGAACGAATTGTCATAAAAATAACAATAATTTGTTCCGTACGTTATCTGGAAACAAAATATATCAACCGATCGAAGTTTTAAAATTTATTTTGTTTTCTCTCTAGATATTTTTAAACATCTATGGAACAGAAATTTGCGTTTTTATTAAAGATACCAATGGTGATGATTCGAGAAGCGATTCAGTTTCTTATCCCCAAATAAAATGGCTGCCTAATGGAAACATTTTAAAGATAATTTTATCGAAATTTTGCTTTGAAAATATATTAAGAAAAGGCCTAACGTTCGTTTTATAATAAAATTTCACTTAAAATTTTAACCTTGTTGACTGCATACGACATTTTTTCACAAAAAAAAAAATATATTGCTTTTAATTCTAAAACTGTTTATGATGGTAAATAATGACAAATTTTCGTAGCACATATTTAAAAATTTATCAAGTTTTAAGAAGTGCTGATCGAAGAAAATTTCGAAAATTTTTGGAAGTAATCAATGATTACTTCCAATTCACTTCTTCGACTTATTAATGAGTGAATCAGATTTTTTTTTTTTTTTTATCAGGAAAGCAAATATTTTTACCGTTTTTTTTTTTACCAACAATTAAAAATTTCGGATCTCTCTTTGTCATGTAAATCCGCTCAAATTAAATTAGTCATTAAAATATTGTGGTATATTTAAGATATAAAAATAAAACATAATGGTTATATAGTTAATGATGTACGAACAAAAATGTCGAACCGAGACTAAACTCATTTTTACGATCATAGCCGACATTTCTTATCAGTTTATCGAAATTTATGCCATCTGAAATGTGAGAAACTTTCAAGTGCACAAGAAAAATTTTTATTACGCTTAAATTTAAACGAATTTTAGGAAAAAAAAAGTTTTTTTTCTTTTTAGCGCCAATAATAAAATCGAAAACAGATTTTAAATAAAGTTTTCGGAACAGAAATCTCAGAAATTCCCAAGTAAAATTTTCTTTTATTAATACAAAAATAAGGATATTTTTCTTTGTATGTTGCATAAAATGTGATTACATCCGTAGTTACTTTGGGCAGAGAAATTTTGGTAGTCAACATATTATTATCGCTGCACATCTAAAAATCAACAATGGTTAGCGAGTTTGAATTTTATGACATGACGATGCAAACTAATTAAAAAAAAAAAAAAATGCCGACCATAAAAATTTTTTTTAATCGATAATCCTGGAAATTATCGATTAAATATTTAAATATAAAGATTATCGAATTAAAAACGATAAAAATCTTTATCTTTTAGATAATTTTGTGTAAATTAATTTCTTGAAAGAAATCCTTTCACTGGAATTTCTGTCTGCATTTTAAGGACGAATAATAAATTTTATAACAGGTATTTTATTAATATTATTTTAATCTGAGTGTTTTTAAATTTATTTATTTTTTTCTCTCTTCTTTATAGAATGAAACTTGTTATTTTTATAATTTGTTAACAGGTATTAAAATATCAAAATCTTAACAGATCCATTCTCAATGGAATAAACTTGTTAAATGTTAAAAAGCTTTTTTTACTTGAATTTTTTTATAAATTCCTATTAGTATATATTATAATCTATACAAGAAATATTTATAAAAGGAATCTGCAACAATTTTTCAATATAAAAATGCAAAAATTGTTATCAATACGTTGGGTATTCGTGAAGTGAAAACATTCTTGAAAACTGAGATTGTTCTTCATTAATTCGGAATTATTACTAACTAAAAAATGATTTAATTTACAGATAACAATGTTAAATTTTAAGTTTCCTTTCATATAATTTTATTATTATTCGATTAAGAAGCATTTTATAGTTATTTTCATGTTTACCTACTCGATTTTTTCGATAACCATAAAGCCTGATCTTTACGACTTTGTTACATCATAGAATATTTTTCTCGATAGGAATCACATCGATAAAATTGTAAATTAAAGTTTATATATAAAAAAAATGTTCTTAATAATTCTTAGACATTTTTTTATGGTATAAAATAAATGATTTACATCTTCTGCAGTGGTGATGAAAGTAGAGGTTTACGAACATCTTTAAAACGATTTATGAAAAATAGATGAAGTAACCCATAATTTCCTCGAAAGTTTTGGAGTTATCGATGATTAATATTAATAAATATAGATTAAAATAAAACCGTTTAAAGGAGAAACCGAATACGAGTAACACGATAGGCCTGGTATACAGGTAGTCAGTCAAGAGTTGAGTTTCGTACCAAATTCCGCATGGTTTCTATACCACGAATACTCCGAACAAACCTGACCTAATTATGTAATATCTGTATAGAAAACTATTAGATAATATTTTGCGATTCAAGTTTTCATTACCTGTAACCAACAGAGGTTAAGTTTAGCCATATGTGGGTCATGAATCACCTGTTACCTAATTTTTATTTCTTTTCTTTTTAAGACTAGAAGGAAATTTTTCCTTAGTTTACCGACGACATAAATAACAATAAAATTTTAAGTCGATACTAAGATGTAATAGAATCTGCTAGTGTTTTCTTTAACCGGGATCGTGTTACAGTAGATATTTTTGTTAACCTGTGTAGCTTTAGATACACAAGTATCAATTATAAGCAATTTTTCTTTATATTTACGAAACATTTTTTTCTCTTCTTCTTTATTGCATTTTCTCGCCGGTTACTAAACAGTAAAAAAAAAAAAAAAGAGAAAAAAGGAAAACTATTGTTAGAGTTTACCTGAGAGAGCGAGAGAGAGAGAGAGAGAGAGAGATAAACAATACGAGATATTTCGGAACTTTTGCCAAACTGTTTCTTCCTCGGGGCAACGTTTTCCAATATATCGGACAGGCCCCCATAACTGGGAGAATTTTCTAAAGCAGAAGTACACATATAGTTAGTTATATTACTGAAGTGAGAGGGGCGTGAATGATTTATTCCCGAATTGCAATTCTGGCTTAGGGCTTTAAAATATTTCTGTTTTTGTACTAGAATATTTAAGCAACATACTGTATAAAATATATTATTATTATTATTATTATTATTATTTGTTATTAATAGTTTTTTTTTTTTGGAATGTTTACTAAAGCAGTTTTATTAATTTTGCAAAAAATAATAAATATCTCTCTCGTTCGAAACTTTATTTTCTCTGCATGTCTTCTTACAAGTCCCAGACATCCTCTGACCTTGGATGATCAGACCATAAGTGACTTCGGTCGTTCGACCCCTCCCAATTGCTGGAAGAAAAACTGTGTAACAGCATGAAAATGGCGACACTCTAAGCAATCTTACGGGAAGATAAATGCACAATAATATTTTTTTCATTTTTTTTTTTTAGAATTAAAATTTCGTGAATAAGTAGGTTCGAATTCACTAATATATGGATTCCTTGCTTCTGTTTATATGTTTACCTAATCCATAAATAAATTTTCTAAAAATATAAATCAGATAATTAAAAAAATTTGACATCTATGTCCATGAATTTTTTTTTTTTTTTGGCAGTTTTCTTATTAATATCCCATAAATTTAAAGGATTGTCGTTTTTATCATGCAGCATAAAATACTGACGAAACTTTATGACAGTTTATGAATATATTAATAGTTTTAGTCTTGTTTTAGAGTTGACAAACATTCGATTAAATTTGGTGAAGTGCTCTGAGTAACGTTGCATCTATCACGCGTATCCATGCTCAGTAAGGAATTGTAACAGCCTTGCTCAAATTTTCACCAAATCCTTCATTAATCATCAGTTTACAATGTCAATCAACGATTATCTTAGATTCTATGGATCATTATCTTGATAAAAACCATTAATCTGAATCGTAGCTGTTAGACGTGATAAATTCGTTATGCTTAAAGAACTTCATGCATTTGATACGAAAGTTAAAGAGAATCATTCGTTCGACCTTCTGAATAATAAAAAAAATCATCTTTACATTTATTCAAGAATCTTTATATTAATTTTGTTATTTTTTAATGTAAAAAAATTTTCTATTCGGAGTAGAAATAGGAGAAAAATGATAATTAATTTGTATAACCTATTAGAAATAATCATGCTCGGGTATGATTAATAGCACATGATCAATAAATAATTTACACTAACAAACGAGTCACAACCATGGAAAATCGTTATGGGGCCTCAAACTCGATGACAGATGACAGTCGATCATTTGTTATTATTTTTAAGCCATTAGATATAATATTAAATATGTATTAAATATAATCATTTGATAGGTTTATTATAAATAGTTAGAAAGTAATTGACTTCGGAGTTTGTTCCATTTTGCAAATAAATCTTTCTTATCTCGGAAAAAAAGAAGAGAAGAGCGCATTTTGGATTCTTAATACGAGAGGAAAAAAAAAAAATGGCAGATATTTTAATGACAATTTTTTGACTCTATAACTAGATAAGAAATAATTTATGAATATTATGTATACAGGGTGTATCTCCGACAGCATCCACAAAGCATGGGGCAACGCCCCCGCCCTGTTATAAACTTTAACCGAAAAGTCTAGAGGCAGTTTCCTTGAGTAAGGCCCCCGAATGCTGGACACCTTACTGAGCCCAAATGTACCACTATATGCGGGAAAATGTCGTTTACAAAAAAAGACAACTAGTTTGACGTTAAATAGAGGTTTTTATCGATGAAGTTCCGTCATTATTTCAAAATTTAGGATTTCAATTAGATTTTTACGCACCATTAGATCTATATTAGCATTGGTATTCTATATACGTTGTTGGCATCGTATTTTTTAATGTGGTGCAATGTTTGCTTGATGTCGATTTATATAATTTTATTAAATTTATAACAGTTTTAATTTCTGAAGAGGCGGGTAGAGACTTTGCTTCCATATATATTCGGAAAAAATATATATATAAATTATTACCAATGGTGGTATCCTGATTTTTACCTTTCTTATCCTGTTAAAATTAAATACTGGATGCACATATGGCTAGTGACGATTGTTACGTTTTCCAGGACAAGCTTGTTTCTACAAGTATGTCCTGGAGAACGTAACGTGTCACTACTTTGACTTTTCCTCCGTATAAAAAGAGTGAACATTTTGACTTGTGCTTTACGATTGTGATCAAAGATGCATCCTGAATAATGGCTTTCTATTTAAAAAAAATGCATATATCTTTTGTAAATTAGGTCATCTCAAAGGTAAATGTATTAATCTTTCGTTTTGATTAGATACAAAAATAAGTTTCTGGTTTATGTAGCTAAAAAAAGGTATAGTCACAATCCCTTTGTCTGTAGGAATCTCGAATGTGAATTGTTTAACTGTACGGATTTTGGACATTGTACACAAAGAGGTTATGAAGTGCACGTTATGTCTACGGATGTGGACAGGTCCGAATGACAGTACAAAGAAAATATGGGCTGTGGTGGAGAGGTGAAATGTCACGAACCATCATCATCTATCTGTTGACAGACTGTTTATTTTGGTTAGAACTCTGCACTGAACTATTCTCCTCAATCTTTACAACCATCTGATGAAACATGAGATCTGATAAACATTTTTGTACTTTAGATATATTTCATATTCTATCCTCTTGGCGAGTTTCACATTCTACCGGTTGAAATGTTTATTCAAGTAAGTTTTGCATTTGAACAACAATAATAATAATAATGGATCAAGTTCATCTTAATCTTGCAATATTATGAGAATTGTTTAGTGATGTGTGAAAGATTAAGAAGAATTTACCGATTTTAGTTTAGGTTAACATGAAGTCCTGGCTTATTGCAGAAGTTAGATGATTGAGTTTGACCCGGACCACGGCAAGTTTCTGAATAATTTTGTTAGAAGATACTATAAATTACCTAAAAAAAATTCGTATAAACTATCATTTTTATTTACTCACTTGTCCTGATATGCAGTACATCGGGGTCAAATAATTTATAGTGCATTTAATTCCCATCTTATTAACTGATCATTTAAACTTGATTTAAGACCGCCCTTGTCCACGAGTCGGTAGTTTTTATATAAATATGTGTATATATATATAAAAAATTCTTTATGTTAAGAAGAAAAATAACAAAAGGAAATATAAAAGATGCAAGAAAAACTACTCGCCAATTGGCCAGAACAAGCTAAGTAGCCGAGACTACAACCGACTGTAGGCACTGATATCATTATTATTGGAGGCCCATTTTTGTAATGATACCAAGAGGTTGCTTTGAAAAACTGACTTCTTCAGTTTTTGACAGAATCCATTACATAAAAAGTAAATCCTTCCAAGTTTTTTCTTCTCTTTTACCATAAAAGAATTGGTAAGAATTTCGAGTTTTTTTTTTTTTCCTCAATTTTTTTTTTAATATTTAAACTCGTCGGCGAAAGAATAAAAATGATCGTTAGTATCGTATGCATATTTTCTTTTAATGCCGTAAACGTATTAATGTACGTAATTAGTTATTTACCGGTTTGCAGAATAGATTTTTAAAAATCTTTGCAAGCTATGTTAGCAAGCTGTGAAGTGTTTCAATTGGAGATTGGATTTTTTAACCTACAATAGCGTTTCCAGGGGTGATTCTCATTATTTCCGATGCATCTCAAATGAAGAAATGAAGTAGTCATCCTTTCCTGTGGGAGACAGGAAGATAGATGGTGTCCCCTGCTGAGTTTTTCAAGACCCGAGAACGGGCAACCATGTTGGTGAAGCAGGTCACCCTTGCTAAATCTAATAACAGTGGAGTTTAGAAAGCATTCCCTCCTCTCTCCTAGAACTAAGAAAATTCTCTGTCTGTCTGACATTTGATCCCTGCTGCTTCGTTGATTATTATTTTTTTTCTTTAGCTTATATCTGGTATGCCTTCAGTCGGTGTCATTCTCTTACCGAGCTTTATCTTCAGAATGGGTTTTTAAATTTTTCTTTCTTTTCAATCATGGCGACCGGGATCGTTAAAAAAAAATAACGTAACGAGACCACCAAGGGTTGCTTTAACAACCACACTGGATTCCATTTTCTTCTCCATTAACTTTTAAAAAGTGTCCTTTAAAATTATGAATTTTTCGAATTTCTTGCTCTCCAGAGGAACGGCATAACAGGTTGAGGGGAATTTTTTTTCTTTTTTTTTTGATGATGTCAGTTTTTAGTAGACTGATGAAGTTGAGAATCGCACATAAGGCCCTCGGTCTGGAAAGGTGGGTTCGTGAAGTGCGATAAAACAGACAAGGAAGGTGTTCATTTGAAGACGAAGAAAAGCCTTCTCGAGAAACTCGTGGATTATAGAAACAAGACAGGTGGATCTGAATTACCTGATAGACAAGTCCGATAGCCGAGAGGCGTTTTATATTCTCAACTTTTAATTGCTTGCATACCTATCCACCTCTACCATATCACGTCGAATTTAAACGGAATTAACGTTTTTGAAAACTTTAAACAATAGAAGAATTTGCCAAGAAGACACGACTCGCTATATCGGATCGAATTTTTATATTTTTAGCGCGATTAAAGAATAGTTTCCAATCTCAAGTTATGTTTTGTGATTAGAACTCCGAACTGGATTGTAATGCCCACCTTTCTTTGACGTTTGAGAGAAAATAAAATTAATTAATTACTAGTTTACACTTATAAAATTTTATGTGTTGTCTAAATTATATTACGAAAATCATTATAAATCCTTAAAATTTGATAATGCGAGCATTTCAAACGTGCTAGACAGAACTAGATGCGTGTAAATAATCGAAACTTTTTTTTTGTGTGAAATAAGTGAAAGTAGTTAATCTCCACAAGGTCGAAACTCTACCCGACCGAGCTCTGAACTCGCGAAAAGATCAAAACAAAAATTCCTAGTTAGAAAAGCGAGCGAGAAAGTGCGAGTTTCCTTTTTCGTCGGAGTATTCTTATCAAACCGAGAAGATTTATAGCATTCCCGCAGTTTTCCAATGAAAAAAAAAGAAAGAAAGAAAGAAAATTGTATTCTGCACAATTACTTTTGGTCGTTGTGAGTCGGTGTGTGTAGACGAGAGATCTGTTTGTTTGGTCATTTTAACGTTCTCGTCCATCTGGCCTCTGAAGTAGTCTAGAAGCAGCCGGAAGGCGTAAGGTCGGTAATACTGGTGATCGGCATTGTTTAGTGAGCAACGAAGCTTATAAGGAATAATAAGAAAATGATAAAATGCAGTATAACAAACTCGAAAAAAACTTCTTGTAGTTCGAGTATAAAAACAGGTGTCACATTTTACCTACCGAATTTATTACGGTCGAAATGCTAAGAGCGCTTTAATACTCGCGTTTTTGAGAATTTTAACCTATATATTTTTATCTAAATTAATATTTTTTAAGTCCAGTAATAGGCCTACACGTCGAAATTACCGAAAAATTTTCGTTCCTTATAAAAAAACAAACAAATAAAAAAAAATTGCTTAATCTCCATTCTTTAATATGAATTCTTAGTTAATTGAACGAATTGCACAATCAGCAAGATAACTAACAGTTTTCATATAAAAAAATTTAAAATATTTATATATATATTTGTGTATCAGTCTAGATTCGATAAGTCTAGTTTATTGATATTTCCATCTCGGTGATTTTTCTTTTTCTTTTTTTTTTTTTTTTTTGAACGTCAAGGTTCATTTACGATTTTGAACATTGTCTTTCTACTTGTTAGACTTTTTAAAATTTTCTATATGGAAATTACTCTTCTCGTTTTAGAAGCCGATTAATAAAATTACATTCGTCTTGCGCATTTTAATCGGTAATTAAAACTGATAATTAATTTACGTGGCGCGATGGAGAGCGAAAAGAAAGTATGAAGGTTTTGTGACGTTATTTAAATCGCGACGACAACTTTACTGAATGTTTTCGAAATGAAGATTTGCGGTAGGTAGGCATAGCCTTGACTGACAGCAGGGGTCTCTTCTCTAAGCTACCCTTATTTAAGGTGGGGACGATAACTGTTGTAAACAAAAAAGGTGTGTGCTCTTTGCAACCTCCATTAGATCGCTGTTGCGACTTTTTTTTTTTTTTGCTTTAATTGGTAAGCGAACGGTTACAATCGCGCTTTACGATTTTTGGTAATTCTCTGGTAAATCGGAGATTAATCTTTACGTATCAAATTTTATACTTCAAAAAAAATTAATGCGCTTTTGGTTAATAAAAACAAAATCTTAATCCCGTTAAACCTATTATCAAATTTATATAAAAAAAAATTAATTTTAAAACGCTTAAAACCGAAACTCATTCAGTAAATAATGCTACTTTAACGTATCAGTTGTTAAATAATCAACTTAATCACTTAACCACTTAACTGAATCTATTTAAACAAACAGAGCGAAAGGAACGAACTGCTCCCAGTTTTCTTTTTTTTCCCTCCACCCGTTTTGTGGTGCTAGAAAGACATTTTGCTCGTTTTCTGCTTGTGGAATACAAAAATTTCGATTTATGTTCGGTTCAGTATACTGTTCATACGGTTCGACGCAACATATTTTGGAAAAATTTGATGCTTATCGTTCGAGCGCGTAGCGTGCAATTTGTTTACGACGACACTTTCTACTAGCAAACAGTAGTTAGTTTCTAACCGCCTCTATTAAAATAGTAATAGTAATTATCACGTGCAGAAGAGTCGTGACAAGATAAACGCTAACTTATCTTTCATTACGTGAATCCATCCGATCAAAATATATTAAAACAACAACTAAATTCGAATATCTACCGAGTCGTTCAAATTGTAAAAATTATTCCAGAGTTTCTCTATAGAAATACTTTGTTTTCTTTGATACAAATAAAAAAAGTGATACTTTATGTAATTTATACTGTTTTTTGTATTTTACAATAATAAAAAATCACAAAATTACGCTTTTTAGTGATCCAAATCACGTTGTTTTTGATACAACTCTTTGACAGAAAAACTCGTATTTTTCTATGAGTTTTTTTTAGATGAATTTCCAAAATAATCTCGTATTTTATTTTGTTTAAAACAAAATTATTAAACAGAAATTTTGTTTGCATTTAATAAAGTCTTCTTTCTCTTCATCCAGATTTGTTTTCTTCATCCCTTAGGCGTTCAATTCGGTTTCCTCATCCCTTAGATCCACTTTGGCGTTTAATTCTGTTTTCTTCATCCGTTAGATCCACTTTGGCGTTTAATCCTTTGGTTTCTTCATCCCTTAGATCCACTTTAGAGTTTAATTCTGTTTTCTTCATCCGTTAGATCCACTTTGGCATTTACTTCTTTGTTTTCATCCGTTAGATTCACTTTGGCGTTTAGTTCCTTCACAAAAAAATAAATTTTCCTGCGATAAAACAACCGAATAAGTTACTTAATTCTTAATTTTTTTGAGTTACAAGTTATATTAATTGTGTGTGTTTATCTGCAGATTTCTACTGGAAAATCTTTGTTTTACGAAGACAGATCGAACAACTCGATAAAGTTCTTATTCGGTTTTTGTTGTTGGCGCGTTAAAAAAAAAAAAAAAAATAAGTCGTAAATAAATTCCAATAGAAAGTGGACCACAACGATTATGCTAATCAACGAGAGAGAAGCCAATCATAAAGAAAAACGGAGACCAGAATGAAAAAATTAGAGAGCCTACCTCACCGTAAACGATTTTATGTGCCGTGTAGAATGCGTGTAGGAATTCAAATAAACTATGTTAAGTGGGGGAAACATTGAGCCACTCAATTTGTCAACCCAGATGAAACACACAACTCTTCTTTTGATAATCAAGAAAAAAAAAATAATAAAAAAAAAAAACGGGAAGGGAACTGAAGATTGTCTACACACTAAAAGTTTTTCAAATCCTTTTTGTTGTCAGATTTTACGACTTGATTGAAACCCTTCAAACTTTTAATTCTGATTAGCCACTAAATCGTTTTACCCATAAAGTAGTAATTGTGCTATTGTTGAACTGTAAATCATCGGACGAATTACTTGTCAAATGACTTTTCCCACTTAAATTGACTCGACGTCTTTAATTGCCAGAAATTAAAAGCAATGTTGCCAAGTGCGAAAAAATGCAATGTTGCCAGGTGAAAAATATACGAAATTTTTCATCCCACAAACTTAGAATTTCTTTCCACAAATTTCGCTTAATTATCCACCATAATTTTATTTACTTAAGACTACGTATATTTCTGCCATAATTTTTTCAAAATTATGATTCCTTTTACTTCAGATACTTGTGGGCATCCAGTGTTAATTTGTGGTTTTGTATAAATTTTCGTATCTGCAAAAGAGATATTTTTAAACGCCGCTTTTTTAATAATCTAAACTTTTTTTATTTTTTTAAGTTGAAGAATATCATAAAAGTAACACTTAAATGCAGTAAAATTTGCCAATATATTTGCAGAATTTTACAAAAAAAAAAAAAAAAAAAATATATGGTATAGATATAAAGCTCAGTTTATCGTTATGGTCGCCTCTTCCGGACTGCTATAGACTGCCACGCTTTGTTCGTTCGGTTCAAATTTCATTTGGAGTGAATCACGAGAAAAAAATGGTTTCGGTGATGAGTCAGCTATAATATAGACAGAATGGG
>WUQG02458998.1:0-12479 GCA_011317285.2 Androctonus mauritanicus
TGTGTGTGTGTGTGTGTGTGTGTGTGTGTGTGTGTGTGTGTGTGTGTGTGTGTGTGTGTGTTTGTTTGTTTGTTTGTTTGTTTGTGTGTTTGTGTGTGTTTGTGTTTGATTAATTAAATTTACAAAATTTGATATTCTAACAGCAATATAGTAAAGATTGTGTGTCATATAATTTACAATCAAATATGTAATGGTTTCTCTTTAATATTTTTATAAAATTAAATACAGGTGCTATTTATCATCATCTGACTTATGATATTCGATTTTAGGATTGCTCTTAAAATATTCCAAACTTGGCTATTTTCAAATTATATTGGCTAAAAATATTTTTTTGTTTTATTTCAAATTTATAAGTGGTTGATAGGCACATAATAAAGCAACAGTTTATCAGTTTGATGTCCAGATTTAATCATGCATTATTTTACATCTTCGAAGCCAGGTTTAATTCCAGATAATGATCATCTTGAACAATCTGGTCTTCAATTGTTTATTATTACTGCTAAGATTATTAGAATTGTCAGTAATTTTCAACTTACAATTTTTTTAACTTATAATGGAATTATCAAAACATAACTCTACCATAAGTATAGGAAGCACCTATACTATAAGAATAGTATACACAATGGAAAGTATATTATTGCAAAATTTGCATTTTTTTCTAATTTGATTTTAATTCTGATAACCAATTATCTATCCTATATAATAAAGAAATAAATATGGGATATTTATAAATCTTTCAGTAATTGCTTTTATGATATCAATACTTAATATTACAATCATCTAATTTAATCAATAAATTCCTCTAATTCAATCATTAATTCAATTATATTAATATCAATACTCATCATCAATACTTAATATTATATTTCATAGATTTTATAAGTTTATAAGCAATTAAGATAAAAGTTACTTGATATTTTTTCTTCCAATAAAAATTGATTTTATTTGCTATCATCAGGAAGTTACTCATTATATATGAGAAATTTCTGTATCCAAACCTATATAAACCAATCTTTGAATTAGTATTGGTTGGATATAATAGTCATCTAGTAATATCCATACTCATTATACAATAATAATTTTACTCTAATGATTTTTTATAAATACTGGATGATAATTCATTCTTCAATATCTATATATATAAAAGTATAAGCTTTGAAGAACAATACTGAGCAATCTTATTGAGTTACAATAGCCACATGTGCTAGCAGGGCGCTATTTTTTATTTTTATTTAAAGAAATAGCAGACTTACTCTGATAGGCAGTGAACAGTCTGCTATTTAAAGAAATAGCAGACTGTTCATATTTCAAAGGGCTATTTTTGCCCTTTGAAGAATGAAGAGGTGAAAAAGAATATAGAAAAGCATGAGAAAAGAGGGGAAAAGAATCCTGCCAGAAATGTGGCAAACCACTAGTAAAAAAGAGAGGGTACCCTTTAGTAATTTCTTATGACATGCAGATGAGACAGTAGGTGAATTCTGCCCCCCCACCCACAGAAGATGGATGATGATACTGAATACAATAATTGTGGCTTTCGGTATATGAACAGTCTCAGTAGATTATAATGGTCATATGATCATTGCATTTGAAATTAATGGCAGATGTCAAGTACTGTGCTGTATTATTTTATTAAGTTATTGAAATTCAGATTTCATATTCAAAGTTTGTTACCTATATTGTTGTATGGGTAGTCTTTGAATTACAATCATTTGAACTATGATATTATAATCTTACAATGATTCCAAACTTGGCTACTTTCATAACATATTGGCTAGAAATACTTTTTCATTTTATTAAAAATGTAGCAAAACAATTGCTTACCATTCTGGGGATCCAGGTTCAATTCTGAATGATTTTACAACACAGCAAGCTTTGGATTACTTTCGTATCTTAAATTATCTGGATTTGATCCTGGATCCTCCATTACTTTGAAGGATTCAATATTTTGTCGTCTCTTATCATTATGAGTCACTTTTGATTTACAGTGAGGTTATCAAAACATAGCACCTCCTATTTGATAGTCAGGCTGCTCTTAAAGCACTTGATAGTTCCTGTTTTGTTTCAAAATTTGTTTGGGAATGTTGCCTTCTCATTGAGGAACTGGCCACCAAGAACAGGGTGCAGCTTGTTTGGGTGCCTGAGTGCCAGGGCACAAGGGGATTGGGGGCAATGAGGTTGCTGATAGGTTTGCCAGGGAGGGGGCTTCTCGCCCCCTTTTTGGACCTGAGCCTGTCCTGGGCATTGGTTTGGATGCTTTTGGGCAGGTTGTCAGGGAGTGGCTGGCAGCCCAGCATCTCACTTTCTGGAGGTCCATTACTAGTCTTAGGCAGGCAAAGCTCTCCTTTTGGACTGCTCTGTTCAGTGAAATAAAAAGTTGCTTTCTTTGAATAAACAGGAAGCTAGGATTGTTACAGGGCTTCTTACAGGGCACTGTTATCTTAGAAGACATCTTCATTTGACTGGACTTGCTAATAGCCTTATGTGTAGAAAATGTCAGTATGAGGAGGAAACTCCTCTTCACATTTTGTGCAAATGTGTGGCCCTTTTGTGGCTTAGGCGTGATCATTTGGGAATATGTTTTCTTGTTCCGGTAGATCTTGCCACTGTCCCATTGAGGAAGATACTGTCTTATCTTAAAGACAGGTCTTCTTGTGGGATGATTTGATTGAGGGTGCACAACAGACCATTGTTGGTCGCCGTGCTTGGGCTGGGTAGGCTCCTCCCTCTGTTACTACTACTACTGCTACTACTACTACACCATCATAAATTAGGGACAATCTGTAGTTTTATAATATAAGCCCCTTACTATAAAATCTAAATAAAAGGAAAGAAAAGATTATTCAGTAAAATAAATTGTTTAATCAAAAATGTTGTCAGCTATGTGGGTAGCTGAAAATGTTTTTGATTAAACAATTTATCTTACTGAATGGGCTTTTCATTTCCTTTTAGTTACAGTTTTATTTTCAATGTATAGTCTATCTCTAATTTGTTATCTATTAGATCTTATATTTAATATGATTTTTAAGTTAAATTAAGATTAACTTAATGACCAGACTGAGTCCACATGGTCATGTGTTATTAGCAATTTCTGTTCCAAGCATATTGAATAATTAGTTCCCACAATTTTGAAAACAATATTTATCTGATTCTGTAATTTGAATTAAAATTAAAATTTTGATAGGCTTAGTGACTGAGCTGATGCAACATGTGCATATGCTACTCTAGATATGTTGCATTCACTATAACTGTACTGTGACACATTATCCAGCAATTATAGTGTAACAGGATCAAGATCCTCTTATTCAAATATAAAATGGTGATAAAAAGTTTATTTAATCTATTTGAAGTATAAAACTGAAATCACCTACTGACTGCATTTAAATAAATGGTAATCATACCAGTGGTACTTTGACTTACAAACTTAATTTATTCCTGTCCACAGTTTGTAATTCAAAACATTCATATCTTGGAACTCAATTTTCCACTTTATTTTATGAAAAATCAATTCATTTCCAGATTTAGAAATTTTGAAAACAATAATATAAAAAAACAAAATGCATTTATGTGCAATTATTTTTATTTTTGAAATCTTTAGTTTTACATGCTTCATATAAAAATCATCTTCCATTAAATTAAAAAAAAAATCAATCTTTCTTGTGACTGGTTATTTAGTTCAATTTTCAACTTGTTATCAAGTACTTCTTTTTTATCTTTTAGGCTTTAACTCATGTCGCAAGTTAAAAATTAGTTAACAAAGAATTCGATATAAGTAGTAATTATTATTCAGATCTTTATCATCATCAAGAATAAGCAGTCTTTATCACATTAGAGTTATATATGCATATCTCAAAAAAATAATTGGGGTATTTTTATGTGAAATTTATAGAAAATATTTTATAAATATAATATTGAAAAGCATCATGGTTCATATCTTGAAAATTTTGTATGTTAAGCAGTTCATAAGTTGAAATACCACTGTATTTGTTAGTTTTCTGAAAAACTTTTTGGATATTTTCTCATTCATATTATTCTCTTTCCTATTAAATTAAACTGTAATCATAAAAACGAAATTAAATATCTATGATAAAAGTAATGATTGAACTACTGAATTGATAGCATAGTAATTTGTTCAAAATTTAAATATAAATATCTATTTAGTGAGAACCAATAAATATCTATTTAGTCATTGAAAAATAATATTTAAGAGGCATCATCTATTGCTACTAGAGCATAAGGAGCATACATTATTGCTAGCAGAATTATATAAAAATTTATATATAATTATATAACTTTTTATATATAACTTATCTATAAATATAAAGTTATAAATAACTGATTTGAAATTGAGTTAATTGTCAATCATTGATTATTTCTGTGTTCAAAACGTTTAGTTCTTGGATAAAAATAAGTTTTTATTTTTCAATAGAGAATGTGAAATAGAAAAAAACTTTTTTATTCATAAATTATTTTTGTGTATGTTTTAAGGAACGGCTGTTTTATAGTGGGTTAAATTACAGATTTTATAAAGCAAGCAGAAAATACACAAACATTAAATGCAGAAAAAAGATTCAGAAAGTGAAGTTACTATTGTTAAAAAGAAAAAACACTCTTCTTTTAAATGAACAGTAAGGGAGAAATAATTATTAAATGAATGTTATATAGGCTGTATACTTTTTTTCTTTCTTTTTGTTTTACATATATTGTGATTTTGGAATCTTACAAATATATATATTTTTTCTTCTTTCTTTATGTTTTGTGTTATTAATATTCTTAATAAAAATTAAATTTCTTATATGGAATTAAAGAAAGTTATTCATTTTTAATTGGTTTTGAAACATAACTCTCTTTTCTGTATTGGATCCAAGTCTCCCATAATCCAGTTTCATACAACATGGTTTTTTAGGAAATTGTGTTATAACCTGTACTAATAAATTTTGAAATAATTTTATGTATAAAACGATTGATAACACTTAAAATTAATTACATAATCAAAAAATAAATATTAGAAGGTAAAATATTAAACAAAATATTAAGTTTAAACAAAAATATTCAAGTTAAAGTATCTTATTTCATAATTTTCTAAGGTTACATTTATTGCTCTTGTTTGTATGCCCTTCCCATTGACAAACCACCTTCAAATGACCTTGGACCAGCCCTGATTCCAACACCCATCCCTCTGTTTTACAAATGAATAGAAAGTGCATTTGTTTTGACTTCAGGAAAAGATTTATGAATGTAAGAAATATGACTTGTTTGCATACTCTTGTTTGCTTACATAATTTTAATGAGGAGGTATCAGATTACATAAAACTTAATTAAAAATCAATAATCTATCATGGAATAATGATTTTTTTTCATTGTTATAAAGATTATACTTGACAGAAAATAAGTTTTTATACATTTAGAAGTTATATAATAATAAAAAGTTAATAAATTTTAAATAAATTTTGTGTTTAATTACACATCTGTGACTTCAGATTAGCAGATAAATACCTGAACATTTATAAAGTTAAAATAACTCTCATAAATTGAAGAATGATCATATTTCAAATTCCAGCATGATATAAATTTTGTTCAAGAATTTTTTTAGTAATACATAAGAGGATAAATAAAATTAATAAAGCATTTTTTAAAACATGTAAAATATGATAATTTTGCAATGTAGATTAATTTTAAAAAATTTTTTATAAATATTTTACATTAAAAAATTTTATTTTAATTAAATTTGTTATTTGTGAAAAAAATTCAATTGAATATTACAGGAGGAAAATAAAAACAATTCTCCAATATCATTTTAAAATATAATTTATAGTCATCAATGTAAATTAAAAAGATTCATCGGTGAAATACTAATCTGATAATTTTGACTAACAAAAGAATTCAAATTTCTAATGGATTATTTCAAATAAACAAAACAATGTAAATAAGATACACATACCGACTCTTCATTCCTGGTTTCACCTCTACCACCTTGTCAGAACTTGATACAACACGAACAGTAACTTCCCCAGCTCCAGAATCTTTTTTCTTTAAAAAATTATTTACACGATTTTCGATATAGTTTCCAAGTTTTGTTGGTGGCAATCCTAAAATTATTAAAAACATTACATATTATAAAATATTTTAATAATTGTCTAGGGAAAATTTTATTTCATAAAATATTCTTTCTTTTTCATATAAAACTGCAGGAATCCAATTTCATATTAATAAATTTAAATATGATTAAAAGAAGTTAGAATGAAAAAATTACTCAATATTTTTATATAGAGTAAAAATTACTACAAGTATTTTAGATGGCAGTTAACTACTTTATTAATGATATTGTATGGTAATGAAATTGAGATAAAACCAATATTTCAATATACATTATCACTCAATATGATTTTTAAAAAAGTTTTTTATTATAAAAATATTTTAAATTCTAAAAAATAAGTTTATATATATAATTTATTTTAACATAAATGATTATTATTTTCTGCAATTCAAGAAATATTTCATACAATGCTAGAATCTTCATAAAAAATGTACATAATTATTCCAATAAATGATATGTCAATTTCACTAGATTCCTGTTTTGCATCATTAAAATTTCAAAGAAAAAATCCATATATTAATGTGATTGTTATTCTATAATTTCAAGATATTTATACTATATTCTATTCATTTAGTATTGTATAGCATAAAAGATAACTCACATTTCATTTCTCTAGAATCTATTGTTAAATCTATCATATAAATAGTTTCACACAAACATTACAGATTTGCATTTATAATACACACATGTACTATATATATGTATATATGAGGTGAATTGTAACTTGTAGATGAATTGTAATTTGATGTTTTCTAACATTTATGAAAAAAAATAAATAATAAACATGCAAGTTACTGACAAACTACAAATAAATATAAATCCAAAACTTTTGTAATTAAGTTTTCTTTCTCTGTTTTTGGAAAATTTTTTTTTATGAGTGGCATTTTTGTAATAAAATATTTTATTATTTTTGTTTGATATAATATTATTTCTTTTATTTCACTATCAAAATAAAAGGATGATTTAGAATAGTCCATGACCTAGCATACAGATCTCATTGCTATGTATAAAATTTTTGCTGCAATATAATGCCAATACTGTGTTATTAACACTTGTGAAATATCAAGTCAATCTGTCAAGTAGTTTAAATACAGTGCTATTTTATGAAATGGATAAAACACCATGCAGTTTTGTTAAAAAAGGTTTATGTCAACAGAAAATTTTTAGAAATGAAAATGGTGTTGAGTGATAGTGCAATCTCATTTACAACTGTAAAAAAATAAGCTGCAGAATTTTAACACGAATGTATAATGTTGATGACGACTTTTATAGGGGGTGCACAAAAAGTGCTATGGCACCAGAAATCATCAATTAAATGCATGATATTGTTTTGTAAGATTGCCAATTAGAAGTATCTGTAATTGCTAAAATTGTGGGGTATCTTGGATGAATAGATATTTTATAACCTAATGAAAGAATTATATATGAAAAGTTATTTGCAAAATTGGTACCATGTTTACTAACACCTGATTAAAATCGTACTTGAATGCAAATTTTTCAAGTATTTGTACAGTTTTAAAAAAAGATACAACTGATTTTGTCCATCAATTTGTAATTACTGATGAAATTCTGGTTCACACTACAAACACAAAACAGCATCAAAACAATGAAAGTATTTTGATTCTTTTGCCAAAAAATGATAAAATTAATTTTATCATTTTTTGGCAAAGGAATCAAAATACTGTGGGAAAAGTTATAGATTCAATTTTTTGGGATGCTAAAAATTACTGATCGATTATTTTCCAAAAAGTCAAAATATAATAGGATAGTATTATGTTAATTTTTTGGACCAACTGAACAAAAAAAATTTGTGAAAAAAGATTTATCAAAGAAAAAAATCGATTTTATTTGGATAATGCAATGCATATACTACAAATGCTATTTCTATGGTAAAAATTCACCAAACTAAAGCACAGTTTGCTGTTCCCATCTGCTTTATCCACCTGATATTTTTAAATATATTTGATATAATAATAAAATAATATATAGAAAATAGTTTATTGTTAAAAACATGGTAAGTTCAGATTTTTTATGATTTGATTCAAAAAAATTTGAACTGGAAAAACAATGCCACATTTTTCAAAAAAATTTTCAAAACTGTGATACTGTTTTGACAATCTGTGATTTGTTTTTAATCAGTTAACTAGGAATAGTTATAGTAAATGCTTATGAAAGAATAGGGAATAAAATTTTATATACACAAAACATGTAGATATGTAAGAAAAGTACTTACTTTTAGCTGTGAATTTATTCTCTTTTCTTTTACGACCTTTTGCTTTTAAGCAATTCTCGCAACAAAAACTACATTATAAATAAAAATTATTTGTATACAATTAATAATTTTATCAACAGAGACTAAATTTTTGTTATAAATATAAAATTACAATTTATATAATTTAAATAAATTAATATGAAAAATATACCCTTCAGGCCAAATAGGATCAAAATGAAGCATACAAATTTGATGCAATTTTCTTCCACATTCATTACATTCAACAAATCTAAAAGTATAATAAATATTGTAAATAAATTATTAATAAAAATTAATAGAACAACTTATAATTAAAAGCACACTCAAATTTATATATTATTAAAACTTTTATTTATTTAATAGATTTTTAGATTACAGATTCAATATATTAATATTAAATTTTCTCTATAATTTACATTGTTTATATTTTGCTATTTATACTTCAGAAATCTTAATTATCTGGTATAGAAGGGTAAAGTGATACTGATCTGGTTTCATTAAGAAATTATTTCAATAAGTATCAAACTAAAAAATAGCAAATTATTTAAATAAAACTAGCCAAATCAATATCATTTTAAATATATGCTAATAAGCTAGTATTATTAATTTTAATTCTAATGTATGCATTATTCAATTTCCAACTGCAGCTGCTGAGTGGCAGTTAAGAATAGTTAAATATAATTTATATGCAAAAAATTTAAATTATATCTTGCTAAATTTTTATTGAAAAACTTTGAAATTTTTATAATTTATTATGTTTTTCATTCTGATTGTAAGTGTGAACAATTTTTTTCAGCGTTTTCTTCCCACAACATTTTGTTCTGTATATGACGTTGACAAAAAACATGACTTTTTTATATAAAATCTTAGCCATCCAACAAAAATATTAACATTTTTGGATAACAGCAAGACACTGAATAAAACAAGTCACGAATGAAGAAAATTGGGAAATGAAAATTCATTTTTTATTTTTCTGCATAAAAAATGAAGTATTATGCAGATTTTGATTAATAAAAATTAATGAAGTTATGTTGTATAATTAGTTCAGAAGTAATATAAATTTATTAAAATATTGTCATTTTTTTGATAATTTATATTTATAGACATGTTTTCTCTTCATTTCAGTAACTTTTTTATTTTAATTTTTTATAAATTCTTGAATTTATATCAAAACACCAAATATATATGAAAATTGTCTCCTCTCATACATAAAACAGCTATAATATTCTTTACTTCATTCTAATTGTCCTCAGAATACTACACTACACTACTGCTACACTACACCCAATACTATTTGCAGCACAGTAAAGTAGGCTTGAATGGAATTTCCTAGGATATGTCTGGCTGCCATAAAACAATAAAAGTGGCATGCCCTTTAAATAGTCTGAGGGTATTTATATTCAGATCTTCTCATTTTTTGCTTATAGAACAGTAAAATTGAAATAAAAAAATGAATGCTTAAAAAATATTATTTTAATAGAATTAATGCATATTTTTGCATTATCTATAATATTTTATAATTTTTCAGAATTTTATAGCTCAGGAAAAATTCAATTTTTTACTTAAAATTTAAAAAATATAATTTATTTGATATTAAAATCAGAATTATTTTCATACAAGACACTAATCTAAAAAAGTGATGAAAAAAAATCTAAATTCTATTAAGAGAATCCATTAAAAACAATTTTCATAAAATGTAATTTAAAAAAATTTCATAAACTAAAAAATTTAGGAATCACCATTGAAGATATGCATATTTTCAGTCAATAAATACAAAATAACCAAACTGCAATATCTGTATTAATTGAATAAGGATTGAAATCTTTTTTAACTATTTACTATTTTTCATTCAACTTCCATGATGTGTATACATATCAACAGAACTCAGAGTTAAAAATTTCAATGAAATTGATTGAAACATTATTATAATAAATCTAGACATGTACTTTTTCAATATCTACGTTAGTAAATTAGGAAGATTTAAAGGAGAGGTCCCCAAGTGGAATCCACTTTTGATGAAACTTAATAGGTAAGTCTTCCTGAATATAGTGATACTCCCTTTTGCCAGCAGACAGTCAACTATTTTCGAGATATTACGGGTCAAAGTTTTAGGCGAATATTTAACTATAGTTTGGAATCACCATACTAAACAAGCTGTCATAGTCTTGTAGATATGCGCTTCGTTACGTTGGTTTGGCTGGATTCAAATCACACTACTAACATATATAAATTTTTCTTCTTTCATTTTTTTTATTTATTTATAGGATATTTTATTATAACAAGAATAACTGAAAAATTGACTTTTTTATTGATTTTTTTTTTGTCATTTTTAACAAACAGAATCAAAATATAGTAACTATTAGTGAATCTCTATTTCATTTTAAAGAATAAAATCTTTTATTATTTATTCTTACAACTTATAATTTTAGTAACTAATGAATCATACCAATTATATTTAACAAAAAAATATTTATCGGAACTTGAAAATTGCTACATAAATTTATTTTAATCATTAATTCTCGTATATAATTTTGTTCATTTTTTACAATATTTAGGGTGATAATTTTTATAAAAACAAGTAAAACAAAAGCAATCAAAACACCATGAGCATTGTGCAAAAGATGCTTCTTTGTACTCATACTGATTTTCGTGAATGTCAGTAGGAAAATTTATATCATTAACATTATAAAATATATTACATTCTGAGGTTAATTTTGCAGCATACCATGCATATTTTAACATTTTTTTATATACTGGGTCTTGTAGCTGATGAGAAATTAAAGCATGCATTTTGATCGCATCTTTCCTAGAAGTTAAATTGCTGTGATCTGATAAAGATGCAGAATTTTGCAAGCGACTTATAAAATTTTTTATTTGTTTGTAAAAATAATTATATCAATTATATCACACGGTTGACAGAGAGGATTGCATTTTGGAGGAATAATACGAATAGTGCATGTAGGAACTTCATTTTTATCGACAAAGCTTTCATTATGCAATGAAACATCTGTTTGTCCAGACCATGAATCAATTATCAAAATAAAAGGTTCTTCTTTAACATAATAAAATATTTTGTTCTTTAAAAGGAATAAAGATTCACTAATAGTTACTAGATTTTCATTCTATTTGTTAAAAATGACAAAAAAAATCAATAAAAAAGTCAATTTTTCAGTTATTCTCGTTATAAGAAAATATCCTATAAATAAATACATAAATTTTTTTTTTCTTTAATTTTTTTATGTCGGTAGTGTGATTCGAACCCAGGACAAACCAATGGAACAAAGCGCGCGTATCCATAAGGCTACGACAACTCGTTTAGTACGGTGATTCCAAACTGTAGTTAAACATTTGCCTAAAACTTTGACCTGCAATATCTCGAAAATGGTTGACCGTCTGCCAGCAAAAGGGGATATTACTATATTCAGGAAGACGTACTCTACAACCTTATTAAGTTTCATCAAAATCGGTGGATTCCACTTGAGGACCTCTCCTTGTGAGTTCAAAATTTAGGAAATTCATTGGAATAAAAACAAATATATTAGCATATAAAACAAAAAATATTTATTATTGTTGAAAATGTGTTTATGGTGGCAGTCATCCCCTGCTGGGTGAACTAGTCAAACCTTAATGTCCAGATGTTGGACCTCCCTTCAAGGTTTTTCCAATTTTTTTTTTTCCTTCTTTCACACTTTCTTGCTAATGATACCATAAAAACTGTCCCACATCAGAATGTATCAGTTCTTCAGAGCTTAGATGTATATGTTCTATCCTTTATCTTTGTTCTATAAAACAGCTAACTCCAACATGTTATGGGCCCAGCACTTCTCCACTGTGCTTAAATATCTCGAACGAAGTCAACAAGATCACAAATTTGTTTCCATTCTGTTAAAATTTTCTTCGAAATGCGAAATCAAACATGTTGGAAACATTGAAGATCGAAAAGCTGATTGTTGAGAATTATAGCACTTCGAAAATGCTGATTGAAGCCATCTATGTTATCAACAATACAAGGGATTATTTAACAACCAAAATCAAATGACCTATCATTGATATAAATTACTCCAAAACTGTTCAAGCAGCATCGATCTGGGTAAGTCAAAACACCAAGGCAAAAAGGGACTTATGATGTGGATA
>WUQG02459009.1:0-12479 GCA_011317285.2 Androctonus mauritanicus
TTATTTCTTAAGCTCGCCGAGCCTAAATTTTAAAAGGCTAATATTTTTATTTATAAGGCACATTGGCACAAACGCTCAGACACATATTCGATATTTTTTTTTCTAGATTACATCAGTTCAGTTTCATCAAAATTGGTGGGTAGTCAGTTGTGTCCTCTCTTGTAAGCCTAATTTGCGAGGTATCAGATATTTCCCAATTTTATGAAGCATTACATTGTTTTATTTTTATTTTATTTCCATTTTAATTATTTATTTATTTTTCAACATTATTTCACATTTATTCAACTTAATAAGTATAAGATGCATCAACAGTGGAAATAACCATCTTTGTTCATTACACATGAACAAAGATGGCCATTTTCATTGTCCAAAAAGTATTTCTATCAAATTAATAATTAATTGTGATAAATATTTTTGACTGCTCTCTGTTTGAACCCTGGCGTAAAAAATTTATTACACACTTCACCGATCGACTTATTTCTCGGCCTGTCCAACTCCACCAATTGTTCTCGGATTCTTTAACCATCAATCTTGTTAAATCGTGTTTCTTAGATTGCACAACTCTTTATGGCCCCCATTCTTAATACTAGTTTTCGGACTGTTATTTCCTCTATATCATTTCGACATCGCATTGCTTCTTTATTGAATGGCTTCCCTCTGTGGCTTTCTTCCACTCCGGTACCTTCTCCCCTCTCTTAATTTGGCTAAACCCTTTCTCTTTAATTGATACTTTGTCCATTTTCTTTCACCTCTGTTTTCCTCTCCTTCCTTTGGTTTCCTGGGACTGCTGCAACCTTAAGCTTTAGCTCTTCTCACACTGACTTTCCCTATATTTTATATTCCATTGTTGGTTTATCTAATTTTAACCACTCCCCCTACACATTATTTTGCACCTTTTGAACCTCTTAGTACTCTATAATGGAAAGAGGTTCCCCTTTACTCTCTCTTGAACTCTCTCTCTCAAAAAAAAAATAATAATAATAATATCTTCACAAAATAATTTTTGTGAAGATATTTATCACAAACTGTTTATTGCATTTTTATTTACTTTTCATTAACATTATTTTAAATAAAGGACTATCAGAATTCTCCCGTAATGCCTTCACTATTTATATGAAATACTTTGATGACACTATTATTTATTTAGAAGTTTAGTAAACTTTAAATTAATATAAAATAATTGCTCATCTAAGTTTTATAATGCAATAATAATTAATAATTATTTTAAGTTCTATTTTGATTACAATTAATAAATACAATACTGTATATCTCAGTTCTAATATGCCTTTGATTTACCAATTTATTCATATAATATTCTCCTATTTTTATCATCAGAAGTATGGATGTGGAAAATTATTCAAATTTTATTGTAAATTTAGAATAAAAATATTACAAAAATCCAATTATAAGGCAAAGTTTATTTAAAATATCAACAGCACTAAAAAAAAGTGCTTCGTATTTCGACTTCTGAAATACGAAGCATTTTTGATAAACTATATCAGAAGTTTGCTGCCATTCTGTTTTCAGTTTTTACATGATAAACATTTAATAAATTTACAATGGATTTTTTATGGAATTGTTTGAATTTCTGCATATATAAAAAATGCTATTTTAAACTGTGAGTGGCATTTATTTAAAAACAATTTTATTCATTTAAAGAAATTAACACAATCAAATTTTCCAGAATATAAAAACACTTAATTCTTTTGCTTTTATTAACATTATATAATAAAACAAGCTCTATATAGCAAGTACATATTTGATCTTTACTTTGGCATAACGTTTTCGGACTAGTTTTTTGTCCCTCATCAGTGCCAACATCTAAGCGGGAAGAACACAGTTACAATAGAATAAATGCCCTGCTGTCCGAAAACGTTATGCCAAAGTAAAGACCAAATATGTACTTGCTATATAGAGCTTGTTTTATTATATATTATTAGATACATTCAACTTTCCATTTATATTGCATCATTAAATTTGATCTGCTTGAACAGAACAAAAATTTATAGAAACATCAATATGGGTGGACCTATTCTTAAAAATTTTAAATTTATATTCACACATTCATTTTGGAGAGATTTTATATTCCCCAAAAATCTGATTAGTGCTGCATCATTAGTTTTAGAAATCTTGCAGGCTGTCCAACTTGACATCAAGTTTTGTGGATCTACTAGAAGTTACTGTGTTTTGAAATTCATTATCCATCATTAGTGCTATATTGGTGCCATTCAATTACACAGTTCATAACTTTTATTAAAATTTCATCAAATTCTCATCAGATGTCATGTGATAACTTGCACATGGTTGTCATTATTTTTTTTCTCTATTTTTTCCTCTCTGTTTTTAGTGTTGAATCATGATAGCCATTATTAATTTAACATTTAAATTTGCAGCTATAAAAAATTATTCTTAATATCAGATTATATAGTCATATTCATAAATTAACCTGTTGCATACTGAAAATGAGACTGTAATCACAAGCCATCTAATTAAGCAGTTAAGCCTAATTAATATACAAAACATTAAAATAATTGCATATCATTTTAGTTTTCATCAAAATCTTTTTGAAATGTTTTAAAATTTGTTTTCTTTCTGATTGTATGGGAATATTTATTTTCAGGAGTTTTCTGTGATTTCATATATAGAACATTTTTTTTAACATGAAGATTTAGCCATCCAATGAAGTAATTGCTATTTTTGGATAGCCATTGGTCCTCTGAATAAAACAAGCCATAAATGAAGGAAATTGGACCATATTATTTAAAAAAAAATTGATGATAAACCAATTAATACTCAAATTTTGAATATTAAGATATGTTACGTATGTTTGATTTGTTTGTAGTTTTCTCGTAATAATAGATTTCTTTAATTTTTAATATTTAATATTTCAGATATGTACAGATCTTAACTTTTCACCATTTCATGACAATAACTTTAAAAATCTAAATGTTAAAACAGTAACTTAGCTTCTCTGCATTGCTCTTAGTTTTTTAGAGTAATGGTCCCAAACTCATGACCTGATGACTTCTTGCAATTCACATCTCGTTTATTACAATCATGAGCAGTCAGAATTAATAATTTTTTTATAAAAGTCTAAAATCAATTTTAACAAATTGCATTGAAATTTAGTAAAACATAGTAAATTTGAAGTTTGAAATGGAAGTTTTTATTAATAAAATTCTGTAATTTACAACTATAATTTTGATCATACTAATACAACATAGAAGCACTTATTGCAGTTGAGGATAATCACAGATTTCATTCAACACTTAATAGCTAGCATTTTCAGTATGGTGTACCCTCTTCAGGCTATACATTCAACATTAGCTACTAAATGTTGAATGAAATCGTTGTGGTTATCCTCAGCTGTGATAAGTGCTTGATTGTTGTATTAGTAGTATAATTAAAGGGATAAAGCATGTTGTTAGAATTATGAATTTTATAATTTTGAACATGAATTGTGGCATATTAAGAAAATAAAATATAAAATCTCTCTCATACTATATATTGCATGCAAAAATGTTCTTTCATAAAGCATTAATTTTAAATATGGTCCTCCAACCAAAGATGTCTAAGTGGTCTTTTGAAGAATGAGTTTGAAACCATTGTCTTTATGGTTTCTTTAGTGGCAATTCAAATTCAATGTTTAAAATTGTTTGCTGACCATTAAGATATACTTGAAAATATTTGTAAAAAAAAAAAGTTCATTACTTTTATTGCTAAGTGATATATTTTCTTGGAAAATGCAATATTTTTATTTCTATATTCATTAAATCTTAAAATTTTAAATAAATAAATTTGGAAAAACAATTTTTTTCCAAATTTTTTTTTAAACTTGAATTTTATCTCATTATTGTCATTATTTTGAATATTAAATTTTAAATGAATATATTTTATATTTCAGCTCACCAATATTGGTATCAATGCTGCTAATATTGGCTTCAATACATTGACTATGGAATCAGATAAATTTATTTGTGTTAGAGAGAAAGTAGGTGAATCTGCCCAAGTAGTAATTATTGATATGAGTAATCCTACTAATCCTATCCGAAGACCAATTTCTGCGGATTCTGCTATTATGAATCCAGCTTCCAAAGTGATTGCCTTGAAAGGTTTGTTGTTGTTCTTTTTTAAATTATTTTTATCCCTTTTTAACATTTTTAAAAATTCATTATTTCTTAGCTATGAGAACACTTCAGATTTTTAATATCGAAATGAAAAGCAAAATGAAAGCGCACACAATGAATGAAGATGTTGTGTTTTGGAAATGGATAAATGTTAACACTATAGCATTAGTTACAGAAACTGCGGTATTTCATTGGAGTATGGAAGGTAAGCATTTTTATTAATTATACCTTGTCATAATAAACTCCTGCTGCAATTTAAGAAATTAAAAAAAGCTATAGTATAATAATAATAATTTAACGAAAATGTTTAATTACTAAAGAGTAAAAACATTTTTGGCTCAGTAAGTGTGTATATTTATAATTCACAATTACACAAATAAAAGAATATTGAACTTTTTAAAGTCTGTTTAAAAACAAATCTTGCATATATTTAGTTTCAAAACAATGCTATTTTATACTTGGAGTGTTTTAAATTACAAAAAATACTTCCACTTTATGTAAAAGAATAATAAAGCTCATTATAAAAATTAATGAAGATATTAAATACAACCATAGAACAAATATATTAATGTTCAAAGTCCTTAAGAGTTGTAATTGGCCAAATGTACTGATATCAAACCATTAATCTGTTAGTTCTTACTTTTAAATATTTCCTACACCATTTCCATGCTCTGCTTATGATGTCTAGGTCAACTTTATTAACAGTTTACTTTCATAATAGATTTTTTTGATCCTTTTGGATTTTCTATAACTTAAGTAATTTCATTTCCCTCTACACATTCACATTGTATGCATAGATTCTTTTGATAAAGCCATTTTACATGTATTTCCTTTTGATATCAACAATGTGTTTTTTCTTAATCTGTTGTTCAAGGAACATGTTTAACAAATTTTCTTTTATATCTTTATTGATAAAATATTATATACACCTATATTAATTATTAAATTGTTTTCTTCTTCTTTTTTTTTTCAAGTTTTGAATAACAATTTATTCTTTAGCAGGTAAATTTAATGTCTAATATATTTATATGCATATATATAACAATACTGAACATATTTACTAAATATGTAATCTTTTAAGTAAATGAAACATCATAAAGCACATGAATCAACATGGTACTTTATGATGGAATGTTTCATTCCTTTCTAATCATATATAGCAGTGATGAATAATTTTAAATATTCAATGATTGTATATAAAAAAAAATTTTTTTCCATGATATTGCTCTTCCAGTATTTGCTTATTTAATAATTGAATTTTTATAAATCAAACTATCAGTGATGCATGGTAGTTTAATGCTAGTTTCATTGTAAATTATTGAGTTTTTTTGTAATTTATTGTGTGTGAAATGTTTTTAAAAAACTTTTGATGTAATAATTATAGGTGTAATATGAATAAACAATATTACTCAATTGCTCAGACCATATATAATACCTGATATCTTTAAACAATATTGTATATTGTTTAATTATTTTAATTAATCTAATAAAGATGATCAAGTGTAAAAATTTCTTCAGAATGAAAAATCTACTAAGTTTGTCCAAATTTATTTAAATTATAACATAAGTAAATATAGACATCCAATTTCACAAAAACAAATTATATCTTCTAGTTTTAATCTCTAATTTTAAAAAAAATTTGCTAACTCTGACTCATAGCATTATTATATCATAGATTTATATAATTTTAAACTGTTGTATGTAAAATGAATAGGGCATGCAGGAAGAGGATATGAGATCCCACTTATTAAAATAAAATGCATTTTCTTAGATGATGAATTCATAAACATTAGATAACTTGAATATTTCAAAGAAATGAATTTAAAAATGATTGTATGTAACAGTGAAATAAATCTCCATTGTTTATTTTTTTATTAACAAATTTATTAACTATAATCTGTAATTTGTAGTAATATAAAATGTAATTTTTAATATTTGGTATAATTTATTATTTATTGTACAATACTATAATATTTTTTGGCATAGTTCTCTTTATTTCATATTTCAAATTTTGAAGAATAAGAAAATTATACTAATAGAATTTCAGAATTAAAATGTTTGAAATAGTGAAATTACTGTTTTGTTCCAATTTTTGAAATAAAAATCTATTGCTTTCATCCCCTTGCCATCGTTAAGAAGAAACGTCCATGAAATCTAAATATAATACTATTTATAGTTCACAACTACATTATTCTGATTGGAGGATAATACTCATATGAGAAAATTGTTAGCAGATTGGTTAATCTTAATTTATATTTCATAATTTTAATAAATTTGCAGCCTAAATGATTTTTTAAAATTTGTCTTAATTCATTTATCTGATTTTATAGAAATGAAAATTAACAGACTTATGCATATCTGATAATTTTCATTGCTATTTTAATGAAAATATTGTCATTCCTAAATTTTTTCCAGTTGGTCATTTTTAATCTGCAAAATGAAATAGCAAAACAGACTGAAGAATTTTTCCTCAGTGTTCAACCTCCATAAACTACGCACTTATGTATAAAATATAATTTAATTTATTTCTGTATATATTTGTTAAGGCAAATAATCGGCATGCATAATCTACCAATGGGATAGTTAACAACATCCAAATATAGCCTCTCTCAAAAATGATTAAAAAAAAATTGAAGTAATTTGATAGTCCAGTTCTTGTTGTTTGTGCATTCTGTATTTGCATATTCAACTATTTGTGAAAATTTATGACCACAAAATTGATTTCTGCAATGCTTTCATGCTTTATTCACAGACTCCTGCGGAGTCTGTGAATAAGCATGAAACCAATTAGCAATGTAAACTCTAATAAAGGTAGTTGTTTGTTACCAAACAGTCTGTGTCATATTGCTGGAAAAGTCTCCGTACCTAGTCTTGCTCATACTACAGACCATAGGTAAGCCAAAAGCCTGTTCATATTGTCCACAGGTCTCACAGAATGTGATCCTATACTTGAACACAACCTCAAATTTAGGTGCATAATTTCCTGTGCATTTGTTCCTTATACCAAGATTTTAGATCTGAGGCACAAAACAATGCAGACAAGGTTCATGTAATGTTTCAATACAGTTCAGGAAGATAATGTCAGATGCCACATCAAACATCCTGCAACATCAAACAACTACCCATCAAAAATAAGATTTTATTAAGTGGTTTGGTTTTTTTAAAAATTATGGTAGTAATAATACTGTATATAGTATTATACACTGCATATATACAGTAATTATTTGTAAGTACTATAATACACATTAAATAAGGTGTCTTTTTAAACAGATAAACACGCACACACCCATGATAAAAATGTTGGGAAGAAAGGTTCGCAGGTACTTTATTTCCCATAGGCACAATGGTTCAGTATTCATGAAGAATTTACAGTTGACTATTTTGTCTGAGAAATATTCTACAGATCATTTTTAAGATACATCATCTGTCTCTGTATAATGTGTCATAAGTTGATGAAGTATATTTATCACAAAAAATTGCCTTTTTAGTGGAACATTTATTTAGAAATGATATTTGATCACTTAAATAATTTTTCTAGACTATTAAGACCAACATAGAATTCCAGATCTCTCTAAAAAATATCAATCTTACTATTTATGTCAAATCTCATAATCTAGCTAGATTATAAGGCAGCTAGATGATTGATTTTTTTTAGTCTCTCTCTCTCTTCACCAGTGTGTGTAAAAATAATTGAAATTAAGAATTCACTATAATAAAATATTGAATTATCTTAAGCATTTTCCAGCATTTATTAATTATTTAAGAAAATCTCCATTTCTAAAGTGTGAAAAATTTTAAATATGATTGAGAGAAATATTAGACTAATAAAGCAGTTCCTACAAGGCATTTTACCGAACAGTCCTTTTTAACATCAGTGTCCTTACCAGATCATTGAGAAACAACAATAATTCTATGCATCTTCATGTTGATACTTGGTAAGTTAAGAGGATTTTTGTATCAGGCTGTCATGCCATTCAATAATTATTACAAAAGCTGTAATTGATTGTATTATATATCATGATTAGTGCAATTGTCATTACTACATTATTTATTCAGAGCTTGTAATTTCTTTTATATTTCAATGTAATCTTATATTTTTATTGCTGTGTATTGTACTTAATTTTATTTTTTAGTGTGTGCATATAATGTTTGGTGTTTTTTACCTTGTTGCATTTTTTGTCATTCATGATCTTTGTGGTTGTATTTATAAATAGTACTTAGTTTTTCCAGCATTTTCAATTATTTTGTTTGGTATAAGAATTTTTTCGTGAATAAAACCTTGTTTCCAAATTAAATTTGCAGACATGTAATGTTTTATCACTGCTTACGAAAATGGGGCTGGAAATCAAAAATGAATTCCTAATTTGATGATCATTTTAATATTTAATATTCATTTTTTGTTTCTAATTAAATTAATTATTGTCAATGCTATTAATATTAATGAAATAAAAATTTGATATTAAATTTTTATATTCTTATTATAAAAATCAATGGATCTAAAACTAGTTTTTACAAAATATTAAGAATCTCAACAATTTGTAACTATGGCTGCACTTCCTGCATGTTGCTTGATATTAGTTCTGGCAAGCTTGTGATGTGATGTTTAAACTTGTTGTCTTGACCTGGCTCACTGATAGACTTGTTAGACTCAAGAGTTAGCAACAACAATGGTTAAGTTGCCTTAATCCATAGTTGAATACTCTTTGGCCAGTCAATGGCTAGGAGCTTCATAAAACACCAAAATCTTAATGATTATTAGTAAACTCTGAATAGTCCTTCCATCCACACACTAGAATTTGTTTAGTATGTTGTTCCAGTTCCAAAAAAAAGCATCAAGGAGCATTTTAGGCATATTTTGCTCTTATTACCGAAAAGGTAAGAATGCTGTTCAAGCAAGAAAAAGTTATGTGAAGTGTATGGAGATGTGTTAACAGAATGCCAGTGCCAAAACTGGTTTGCCAAAATCTTGTTCTGACAATTTAGATATAAAAGATGCATCATGTTCTGGAAGGCCAGTTGAAGCTGAAGAAGACAAAGGCATTGGCTGAAGCAAACTGCTGAATAACCTGAGAAATTGCTACTAGATTGAATTTGTCAAATTCAACCTTCATGACCATATGAAATGACTTTTCCATTTCAAAGTTCTATTTGGTTCCACACATTCTTTCAAGGAAAGAGATTTGCTCCATTGCATTGGCATCTGAGATTTGCTGCTCAAATGTCAAGAAAAATGATAGATTTCTGAAGCAAATCATAACTGGCTATGAAAAATATTGTTTACAAGTGTTGAATATAAGAAATCATGGAGCAGAAGAGACGAGCCAGCTCAAAGCATTTTGAAAGCAGATATTCATAAAAAAAAAGTGAGGCTTTGTTTGGTGGGATTTCAAAGGAATTATTTTTTTATTTTTTTGAACTTTTACCAGACAGTTCCACAATTAATTCCTAAATGTACTGCCACCAATTGGACGAATTGAGTGATTCTATCAAACAGAAGAGGCCAGAATTGATTAACAGAAAGTGTAGTGTTTCACCATGAAGCTGTTGCAGCTTGGATGGGATGTATTACCACACCCATTATATTCACTTGATCTGGCACCCTCCGATTATTACTTGTTCTGGTCTTTACAAAATTCTTTAAATGGCAAAACATTCAGTTCAAATGAGGATATCAAAAATCATTTAATTCAGTTTTTTGCAAGCAAAGATAAAAAGTTCTATGAGCATGAAATCATGCTACTATTAGAAAGATGGCAAAATGAGTTGGACCAAAATGGTCAATATATAATTGAATAAAATATATTTTATATACTATAAAAAAATTGTCACTCATTTTCATGAAAACAATGAAATTACTTTCCAAATAACCCTATACAATGGGGTATGTTTTGATAACTTTTAACATAGGTCAAAAAAAATTTTATGTCGAAAATGATCAATAATGGTAGTAATTTTAATAATAATTACTACCATTATTGATCATTAATAATTGTAGACAAAGAAAGATCAGATTCTCCAAGATAGTAAAAATCTGAATCATCATTTATCACTTTGGAACTGAACTTGGACTCTAAGATTGTAAAACTGTCTGGAATTGAACCAGATCCTCCAAAGTGATAAGCAATTTCTTTACAAGTGGCAATCAGCCAAATATAAATTTTTAACAAAACAGAAAAAGTATTTCTAGCCAATAGCTGTGAAAATAGCCAAGTTCAGAATATCATAAGGATAGGATCATATCATAAGTTGAATGATCGTATATAGAGGAACATTTCAGTAATCTTTAATAACAATTATTTCTGATTTCAGCTAACCCAACTTTCATTTATTATAATTTAACAAAACACTATTAAATTTTTAATAAAATTTAAGCTATAATAAACATATTAAAGTTCCATCAGTATTTTTATAGCATCTACCAGCTAGGTACAGTACCTGATTGATTTTACCAATCATCTAGCTGAAATTTAATTAATTTGTATGGTACCCTATGATAGTGCCCATTGATATTAAATCAAATATACAGTGACACTCATTTATAATGAGTATAGAAACAATGAAATCATGGCTATAATGAACAAATATCAATTTTGAATATGATAATGTATGCTAAATATTAAATATAAAAATTTCTTGTTTGTAATGAGCAATTTCTCTGTTACAAACAAGCATATATATAAAGAATAAATCAAGAAATTTTTGTTATAATTGATTATAAAAATATATCAAATATTGATGATATATCTTAGATGCAATATTTGGAAGATTTATTAATATCCTGATTTCATTTATTGTATGTTAGATGTTTGATGATCAAAATTAAATTTTGCAATAATATAATCAACATTTTGTATAACTATCTATTAATCTTGTGGTATTTCTTTCTATTGTAACATTAAACATAGAAATAAGTCCATATTTGATCAACTGTGCAATATGCAATCATCATCATATTCCTGTTAGAATATCACATTTCATAAATTGTCTACATAATTACTATATTTATTTATAAAATAGTTCTTCCTTCTATAATTTTCCTCTCAAAATTTATAAAAAGAAATTAATTAAAAGAAAAAAAAAGATGAATTTTCTCATTGATTTTTGTTTAATGTATAACTGCTAGCAAGTATCAGAGAAATATCAGAAGAAAATTTTCCCTTATTTGAGTCTTCAGTTAAGCATTATTCAAACAGCTAAAAGATTAAAACCAATTAAAATGTTCAGAGTTTGTCACAACTGACAAAATGGAAATTTAGTCAGTCAACACTGTCACTCTAATGAAGATCAATTTCCAACTCTGCTATTTATCAATGTATTGTAATTTTTTCAAATAGTAATACATATTATCTATACTAAAAATCAGTTATGCATTATATAAAACAGTAAAAATTTTACACGATTATATAAACTGCATATTCCAAATGTTTTCATAAAAATATTTTTTATACTTTGTTTAAAACTGAAATAAAAGTATTTTTTTAAACATTAAGCTCAGTTTAAAAAACTGAGATTAATGTTTTGTAAGATTTTGTAATACTGTACATGGAAAACTGAAATGGTTCAACAGAAAATGCATCATAAACAAGGATAGTGCTTAAAACATGTTACAGACATAACAAGATGGTAGACTTCTGGTAATAAATGTCCTTGTATAAATTAACTTTACTTTTGAATTCAAATATAAGGAGACTTTACATTATTTTTCATTACATTTAAGCTAAAAATATATTTTATAAATATTTTATTAAAATTTCTCATAATCTTCCCTTTTCATATTACAGGTTTCAAAAATAGAATAATAAAAACAAAGAGAGAAATTAAGTGAGATAAAGGGGTATTAATATTCAAAAGAAATATGCAAAATAATTTATATGCATTTGACTTTTTTAAACTTTGAATACAATGAAGAGACCATTGTACATGCAAAATTTCTCCACTTGCGGTACCACCTAAGTGTTTGGTACTGCTTAACATTCAACTGTTGCGTAGCATTTCGCTGTCAGTTTGCATTTGTCTTTTATTTCTATCTAGTCAAGCTGATTCATTATGGATTTTAACAAGTTGATCGTTCCTGAGCTTAAGAAGCAACTAAAAGATATTGAAGTAAAAAATATCTGGGACAAAAGCAGAATTGAAACGTAAATGATAAGCCACATTGTTAACATGTGCCATGAATAGATTATATGTATTAAAGGTCCTTCATAGTAAAAAATTCCTTTTTGAGATCTTATAACAGGATTATTATCTTGTATATAGCATTATATTAGATCTTATTACTTTTATTTACATAACCATTTTTATGTTTTGTTTGTGAAAAGTATTTCTCAATTCGGTCATGATTTTATTCATATA
>WUQG02459020.1:0-12476 GCA_011317285.2 Androctonus mauritanicus
TTTAATGCATTCAATCCAGTCACATTTTGGTCCTTTCGTATCATAATAATACCTCTTACACTCAACACAAAAATCCTCATATTCAACATCGTCGCCATCACTACTACCTACTACAATATCCTGAATTGACGAGGATGATGACGAACTCAAATTTCTTTTTCTCAAAACTCAATCTTCCCCCAATCACAAAACTCTCATCTTCTCCCACTCTTGTCTTTCTCGAGTTACCTTATTGATTCCATTTGAAACTCGAAGAAAAATATCTAAGATATTGTAGGCTTTATCCATCTTAAAATTTTCTGCTTAAAATGTTTCACACGTGTGATGAAGATAACTTTTCGTGGTTATGTTAAGAGACATAAAATAATTAAGATATTAATACCAAGATTGATGATCTTAATCATCTGAATTAAGATAATCAACTTGATTAACATCTCGACGATCTGTCAAATCATTAATTTCTATGCTTGGCTTACTTGTTTTCCTGAATGTTATAATAAATATAACTAAAATTGTGCATAATTTCAAATATTTATTTGTATGTTATTGATGCATGTTTATTAGAAACATTTTTTTTTTCCTTGAAAGGACTTCGTTTGCTTTTCTTAATCAGCGTTATCTTAAATATCAGTTGAGAAAATTTTTAATTCATCCTTAATACTAGTAATTTTCGCACCGCGAAAAATAAAAATTATATTAAGTAGTTGCTCCTTTTTTTACTGTCGTACGAGAAGAAGAAGAAAATCTTAATTATAAAAGTAATATAAAAGTTGAACGCATGAAAAGAGGGTGGAGATTGCTTCATCAAAGCCACAATTACGCTGTTAAATCTCCTCAAATTATGCTGTTACATCTTCTTAACTTCTGAATAAGTTTAGGAAATACCGTTTTTTTTAAATAATGCTTTCTGTTTGTAATGTTGAAGTTCGATTAATTTTCTGTGTAGCATAAAAACTGAACGTCATCATGCTCGATTATAATGCAGAATATGCTTAAAATTTATCATGTCTCTTCACTTGCTTAAGGATATTTGCTGCAGAATTTTTTATATATATATTTACACTTGTTTATGGGAGTTATATAACAATTTTCCCCCGAAGACGATAGACGCTAAAGCCGAATATGAAGACTAGGTGGGCAAGTCTGCCGGGCGATCCGGATCCATGTAGAACCCACCCAGCTCCAAGTGACGGATATGGGCACCACCAACTCCAGGTGACTCCTTTAGTCGCCTTTTACGACATGTAAGATCAGACGGTGGGTACATTCTAACCCCTTACTTAACAGGGGTAATGCTGCAGAATTTATTGCTGTAAAGAATAAAATCAGAAAGTTTTGCTACTGAAGCGTGTCTCTCTATGAAAGATTTTCTTTACAGTACAGTGTAGTATGGTCATACTATATACTCAGAGCAAATTATTTATTACTTTTTATATTTTTTAATTGGTGATTTATGATGTTTTTATGCGTCAGTTCATCCCAAAATTAATATTGTTTATAGCATTAAATTTTGAAGGGATATAAAAGATAAATCATTTAATAATTTAATAATTATTCAAATATATATTCTCTATATTTAAATCAATAATACTCCTCCAACATTGTGTTTAAAAAAATTCACGTTTAGACAAGCCGAAACACGTTTGAACAAGTACAATATACAAAAAATGACATTACTTTTGGGATGGTCTGATATTTAATATATTTAGATCTTGTTTCTTATATATTAATTTTATATTTTACTTTTATCTTGTATATAGTTGCATTCTTAACAAACTAGTTCAGTAGATCATTTTTTTCTCAGCCATTTTCTCTGGGAAAAAAGCATACCAAAATTTTATTATTCGTATCACATAAATTTTATCAAATTATACAGACGCAAAATTAACTTTAAATACCGAAAATCTTAGTGAAAAAAATTCTTTAACTTTTATATATAGTCCTATATACTGTATATATATATTTTTTTCTCGTATAAAACCATTTATTTTATGACGTTAAATAATAAGACACCGCTTAACTTGCAACATTACTTTTCCCATTGCTTGTCATAAATCAATAATATTTCCAAACAATTTGATGGAATAGTTGCTGCTGTTTTCCAAAATGAAGGAAGAAAATTTCGCACGATAAAACGTTTAGACGTTTGCTAGATAGCCATCATTACATTATTGATACGTTCAAATGGAACGAATGAAAATTTAATTTTGTCGTTTCTCACCCGCTTACAACAAGTCGGACTTATACTTATTACAGGGGAGAAAAATTGAAGAAAGAAAAAAAAAACAGAAAATTTATCGTCTTCGGTAAAAGTTTTATACGATATATTCTTGCTGAACCGATCTTTGCAACGTTTATTCATCATATGCGACGACGACCGGTCTATTCATCTTAATTTCTCCATATTTAGAACAGAACATAATTTAAATCTATATAACCGATTTCTAAGCAAACAATATCCTTTCATACGAAGTAATGAAATGCCAGAATTCCAACATAATTCATCTCATTGACTGAAACTACCTATTTAATAGTCAGCTTTGTATCAAACAGTGTTTAATTAAGTATTAGTCGTACGTCTTCGATGAATAGTTGATATCATGTTTATCATAACTCCAAAGATTAACTGCAGAATTTATTATCGAATATTCCTATACCGATGATCGATTTTCTAACTTATATATACTCTTCCGTACTTTATTTAAAATAATATATTTATTCAGCGTAAATTAATTATTTTCTTAAAAAAAACGACGCCATTCTTCGTTGTTTTCTTAGCGATTTTAACTTTTAATATCGCATCAGAATCAGAAAGGAAGAAGGAAAATTCTTTATGGTCGGTTATATAATCCAAATTTATAAACAGATAACACACTAATTACAGTTTGAAATGAATTTACGTGACAGAAACAGGATAATGTTTGATTTTCAAATTAACTCCTATCAACAGAAGGATTAACGTTAAAATCCTATTTGACTTTGGCAAAATTCGAATTTACAAGACTGTTTAATATACTTTTCTAACGTTTTAAAACAGTTTGAAAGATTTTAAACAACGTCTACTTTCTTCTTCATCTTCTTCTTCTACTACTACTTCTAATTTTATCCCTTTCTTTCTTTTATGTTTCTTACGTTTAATAAAGGCGACATGTATATAACATTGCTTTTCAATAATCTTGCTAGAAATTAGATCAATAAATCTTTCATCCGACTTTAGTATTGGATTTCTAAGAGTCGTAATCTGACAGGAAAAAAAATTAAAACAAAAAAAGAAGAGGTAAATGAAGAATATCCGTCTTCCTGGAAACATGAAAGTAGTTTTATTCTCTGCACACCTTTCGGCCATAAGCAACTATACTCAAAACTTATGTCCCGACGCCCGGAGCGTGTTTGAAGTTTTACTTTCCTGATTTAATGCTCGTGTATCTGGAATTATTTACAAGAAACGTACGTAAGAAACGTTAAAAATTATTAACGAATATCAAAATGTATTTATTTGATCGATACACTGCTTCTAGGAAGAGAGAAAGCGAGAGAGAGAGATGTATGTAACGATGGCAATATTCGGTATGCAGCATTTATTAAAACGAAAACATTGAGTAACCTTTACGAGTGAAGCGAATCGGATCTGTTTGCAGTCATATTTTATGTTCAAACATATCGAGTTATTCTATGGATAAAGTTTTGATGTAACGGCATTTAATTAAATTCCTACGATTATGTTTGGATTTAGGGCGTTAGCAAGATGATATGCTCGGAAATTTGATTCTCTGATGTACTTACTCTTCTCTATTGATTCTTATCGTATTTGATATTCGTATCTTGCTGATAGGAATTTTCCTAAATGTATTATATTCGATTTGACTTTATCAAAAATATTTGATAGAAAAAAGGAAAATAAAATAATAATAAAAAAAAAAAGATTGATCTCCTCGGAATTTCTTCCGATTGGTTCGAAATTATGAGAGAAGTGTGTTATTTTCTTTTATATAAAAGAATCGATTTAGATGTTTTTTTAATCCGATTGATTTCGAATCTGTCGGATTAAAATGCATCTAAAATCGATTCCTCTATAGAGAAAATTTCAACAAATTTTAATAAGTCGATTATAAAATATCATAAATTATAAATTTTTTAATTAATTAGTAAAAATATTGTTCCAGTTCGAATGAACGTAATTTATACATTATTGCTACTTAATGCTGAGTTTTTCATTTGTAAAACTCGGCATTAATGATCCTTTACATAAATTTAACGATGACGTGACGTTACGATTATTACGTCACGTCATTGTTAAATTCAGATAAGATCGTTATGCTACCATTTCTTTCAGATCGAAACAGATCATTATTGTTACATCACTACGATTGTTACATCAGGCCATCGTTAAATTCAGAAAAACTGCTGTTATGCTATTATTTCCTTCGACTGAAATAGACTATTGTTGTAACAGTACGACAATTGTTACGTCACGCTATCGTTAAATTCAAAACAAAACCGTTATGCCGCTATTTCTTTCAGATAAAAATTGTTTCATATAGGCCTACTATATAAAATAAAAAAAAATATACATATATATATATATTCCAAGTATTACTTTTTATTCTCTCGATATTTCATAGAAAAATGAATGTTCTTTCAGCTAATAGTTTTTTTTTTTTTTTTTTTGCTGTTTTGTAGCATGTATGAATCCGAGTTATGAGAGAAATGTTATTTTATCTGATAGAAAATGATGTAAAACACGTTCTGTACCCTTCAAGATTTTAACAAAAAATTCCGACAGTAATGATATAATAACACACGTTTCTTTACCTTATCATAACATGCGTCTAAAATAATTATTAATTCGAAAATTCTGCAAAAAATAAAAATAAGAAAAAAAAAAATTATTTGGAAAAGATGAACTGCTATAATAAATAAATAAATAAATAAAAGAAAAAAAATATATCTTGAGAAATTGCTCATCTATTTTATTAATGTGTAACATGAAAGCTGGAGTACTTTATCGTACAGAGACTGCAACAAAAGAATCCCCAAGAAACCAGAATTTATATATCGCGAGTGATTTGCATTTTTATTGCTAAAATTTATTCCAAACTTTTTAAACGGTACGGAAAATTAAACTCGATCAGCATATTGTTTTAAGGAGTGTAATGAATAAAAGCGAATTTTTCTCGCAGGAAATCTGTTAAAATTTTCGCAGATAAAAATAGATTCGCCATGTCAAAAAAAAAAGAGGAAAAACAAAAATAAAATAAGTAAATACGTCTCTTTTGTATAGAATGATGCAATGTATGAAGTAGGTTGGCCAGAATATTACTCTCCTTTCAAATTTTAGACTATTTGTTACACTTGGATCATTTTTCATCTATACGTCGACTTCAGCTATCCAGTAAAGAATTGATCTTCGGTGTTTTGCCTGGTAATTGTCCAATCTAGTGTCATCTTTCCTTTTCTTCCGAGTTATAGCTTTAAAATTGCCTTATTGATACTTCTGAAGAAGAACAAACTTTAAAAAAAAATACCTACTACTACTACTACTAAGAATATTTCTTCTACTTGCAAAAATTTGTATAAAATACATCTTTACGCGTATATTTAAGGTAAAAACTACAGTGTCACTTGTAAATTCTACAAAATTTATAGTAAGAGACAAAAAAGTCATTAAAATAATTTTATGATATTATTATTCAGAGGATTTCTTTGTTTTAATGGACCGTGTAATTATAGTTATCTCTGAAGATAGCAAACAATCTACGCAAGCTAAATTAACATTGAACGAATAATTAGAACTAATATTGCTATAAATATTTTTTTTTAATTATTATTTTATGATTATAAAATATACAATTGCTTTAAATAACTTTTTAAATCCACGTAAACACTCGTGTTTGCAATGAATTAACATATCTGTAAATTTTACAAAGTAATTCTTATTATGTCATAATCTCTTTCAGTTCAGAATAGTTTTTATTGTTACGCCACTACGACTGTTACGTCACGTCATCGTTAAATTCGGATAAAATCGTTATAATGCGATTTCTTTCAGATCGAAACAGGTCATTATTGTTGCGCCACTACGATTGTTACGTCACGTCATCGTTAACTTCAAAAAAACTGTTGTTATGCTATTATTTCGTTCAGAACGAAATAGATTATTGTTGTAACATTACAATTGTTACGTCATGTTATCATTGAATGCAAATAAAACCGTTATTCTACGATTTCTTTCAGATCAAAACAGATCGTTATTGTTACGCCACTACGATTGTTACGTCACGTAAATTTTAAAAAAAATGTTATTACGCTATAATTTCTTTCACATCAAAATAGTTTATTATTGTAACTCCACGACGATTGTTACGTCACAACATTGTTATTCAGGATTTTTTTAAACAAAAGAACAGATTATTATTATTATTATTATTATTATTATTGTAACATTACGGCGATTATTACGTCACGATTTGTTATTGAATACATTAGAAAATTACCGATTTTTATACTATTAATTATTAATTTTAATTTTTTAATCTTCTTTTATAATTAACTTTTATATCTCTGCTTGTCAGAAATTTATTTACATTTTTAAATTTTTTATGTCATTTTATGTACCAAACCACTTTAAAAATAATAATGAAATTTCAGCAGTTATAGTCACGTAGACTATCAACATGCAATTTACTTTTGCAATGAAGGAAAAATTTCTTATTTGTATTCTAAATAAATTGGGTCAACGAAAAGTTTAGAGAAGAATACTCTCTCTCTCTTTTTTTTTTTTTTTTGAGATAAGAGATTTTATAGTCAAACTCTTTATTGCATCATGCTATTCAATTTCTCGAAAGAGGTTCATCTGATAAATCCGAAATATTTTATAAGAACAAAAACCAACAAACGCTTCATTCTAACTGGTTTCTGTATCTATAAAAAAAATAAAATGAACAGTTATAACTATTTATGTTACTTGCGAAAATGGTTTCTGGTAACTCCAAAGGGAACTAAATTTCTTGCTGATGGTAATTAAAAGTTAAGTTGTAATTAAGAGGTTTATTTTCTGCTCTGATGGAAATTATGTTCACAGTGAGAAGAAACTGTGTTTCCAGCTGTTTTAGTTTCTTGTTTCGCCTATCAATTTTTTATTTTTATTTTTACAACTTTCGTTTGTAAAATGTTTCCTATTTACTGAAGTATGTTCAATTATCGAAAAATTCTTTTTTGATATTTATTATTATTTTTTTTCTTACATTCAGGGATATAGCATTCCTCGCATTGAGAATTTAAGATTTTGCAAACTGACAGTTTAATTTCCAGCTGTGTTTGCATTTGATGCAGCTGTCCTCTCTTCAAAAGGTATGATTTATTGCTTTTCATTCTAAGACCGTTTTGCATAAAAGTAAGTAGTCCGACGGTATTGAAACATCCAAGAGATCCATGTGTGAAATTATACCATTTTTCCATTTTCCTGAATTAAAAATATATATATTAAAAAAGGTTTAGAACAATTAAAGTCAGTAAATATCATTTACATGCACCAATAATTTTTATAAATAGAGAATTTTTGAAAATTTTAAACAGCTGCTACTTTAACGCACGGAAGAATTCTGAAAGCTCAGAAATGAAGGAAGGAAGATTAAAATTCTCTGAAGTGTTTTGCTCTTAAGATATTTTGCAAATGATTGACAGACACAATTTTACTTCGAATGATTGCTATCTTATAATGGAAACATGTAGAAACCTCAAAATTAATAGTTACTTGATAAGTACTCCAAATATCTATATGCACTGCAGCCATCAAGCTTGCTTACTTCTATAATGTCTGTAATGTTTACTTATATAAATATTTGGTGGATAAAAAAGTGGACCAAGTGAATAAGTATGATATTTTTCTGTTTTAAATATATAATTTTATGAACGTTTTTATGGGTATCATTATTTTTGTTTAGGTTTAAGTGATATTAATCCTTGAGTTAGATACTTGACCATTCATGTTCTTTTTGAGTAAATTGACTGTTTACAGAGCACAAATGCAAAATGTTTACTTTGTTTAGTTTGTGACTTGTTAATCGAGCGGGTTTTGCGTTTATTAAATGCTTACAACGGATAAATAATTAAGATGACACATTGTGGATCATCAGTAAGATATCAGATAAAATTGGCATTTTTTTAAATAATTCTGTCGATAATTTTTTTTCCTGTTGTAAAAAGTAATTTTTGACACACTACAGTGTATATAATTTATAACTTTTCGATGCTGTTACGTCAATACTTATGATAGTCGTTTCATTGATTAACCATCTTTGCTCCCGAAGCGACGAAACTGAATAGAGAAATCAATTCTAATCCTTTTGAAATCATCCTCTAAAGAATTAATAAAAATCGTTGGCGGAACGAAAAATGGAATTATTTCTTGTAGAAGAGGGGGGGAAAAAGATAACCATTAAAATTTCTAAATTGCTTTAAATAATTACTAGCAATTCTCGATATTATTATGAAAGTTGGGAATAATTTAAGCGTTAAAAAAAATAAAAATAAAAATCGTGTTATTCTGAAATTATTAAAGTACTTCGCTATTAAACAGCAAAGTTAATCACTCCTTTTATGAGTTTTCCAGTATCCAAACTGTTTCAAAACGTGTTTAAATTATGTCTTCAATCTACGTCATAGTTTATCTTCAATTAACAATTCTATCCTCTTGTATAGTAAAAGTTATCGTATTTTATCACTGATGTTATATCCTCTAGGCAGATTTGTTAAGGATGATGTGCTTCCATGTCAACCGATACATGTATATAAGTTGAATGGTAGCCAAGTATATAAATGGAATGAGAGAATTTGTTACTGACGCTCGTAGCAACCTGGTTATCTCTGATTTATTTATAGCAATATGGCAGTAATATTCTTCATTTATTCTGTTATGTAAGATATATCAATTCATCATTCGATAATGAACTAACTAACTTTATTTTCTTTCATTTAGTTCAATAAAAATCGTGAGTTTAACTTCGTATGACTTTCAATTAAATTCGTTAGGTGGTTAAATATTTTTTAAACTACAATATTGGATCTTCCCAAATTCCAAGATGGATGGATAATTTATGATGAAGTTGTGCTGATATAAACCTGAGTACTGTACGTTTTATGTTCTGCATAACTTAATAAATATAATATACTTTAATATATTTTTATTTTACTATTTATTACATCTGTATGAAGACCCAAAAATCACAAAGCGTTAAGTAGGATGAAGAGACCAATATTGTAATAAATATGATCACTTCTAACTGAAACACTTATAGTTATGATCTCAACTAAGATAATGTTAGCTGAGATCAATTTTAATATTTTTGATTATCAGAAATGAAGATTTAAGAATGCCATAAATTATGCGAGATGCATTACATATGAGAGAGATAAGAATTTTTATATTTAATAGATTATTGTTGTAACCCTACGATAATTGTTACGTCATGCTATTGTTAAATTCAAATAATCACTATTTACTATGTTATTATGTTACTATTTCTTTCAGATAAAACTAGATTATTATTGTAACAACACGACGATTGTTACGTCACAGCATTATTATCAGGATTTATTAATAAGTAAAGCAATAAATTGCTTATTACAGTTGTTACGTCATTTTATCGTGTTAAATTCAAATAAATCCGTTATGCTACTATTTCTTTCAGCTCAAAATAGATTATTATTGTAACTCCACGACGATTGTTACGTCACAGCATTGTTATTCACGATTTATTAATAAGTAGAGCAATAAATTGCTTATTACAGGTTTTACGTTGTGTTATCGTGATAAAATCAACTAAAACCGTTATGCTACTATTCCTTTCGGAACAAAATAGATTATTATTGTAAATCCACGGTGATTGTTACGTCACAGCATTGTTATCTCAGGATTTATTAACAAGTAAAGTAGTAAATTACTTTATTTATTAATAATGCATTTTTGTCGAACAAATTCTATATTAATTCTCTAACTTATAATTTTATACGGGAACAGAAAAATATTCTCGAATATAATGCACGTTATAGTCCAATGCAATATTCTTTTTAAAGAATATTCTTGACCTGAACTACAATATAGTGGATCCAATATACTAGCAAAGTAATTTAGTTAAAATCGGCAATTATCGTATGCAGATTTTGTCACTAATCATAAATTTCAATAATTGTCCGCTGAATTGTTTCAAACGTAATCTTATTATAGAAATATACGGATTATAATTCGTTACGTTATATATATATATATTAATCGATAAATATTAAAGTCTCACGCACAGAAAAATCGCGAATGTGTAATATTCTTCTGTCAGAAACGAAATTATTTTATTGGTCACGTTGTGGCAAAGAAACCATTTATATAATTTGAACGAAAATTTCTTACTTTTTATTTCTTTGGACGAAAAGCAGATCTATTTTGTTTAAACCATTTAATCTTACTAATAGCTCGCGATAAAACTTATTTTTTTTAATTTTTTTTAAATTCCTAACCTTGCACATTATCCGTGCGCGAAAACAAAATGCCGAATTGCATCGCGAATTTTCGATATTTTTAAACGCATTTTTTTTTTAATCTGGTGATCGGTATCGCGTGAGGCCCGAAAATAAATTATTACCATCGTGTATACTTTACGAATAAATTTATTATTTTACGATATTCGAAAGATATTCGGTATAAAAATTAATTTTTAAAATATTGCAAAACAAAGTCGATCCTTAAACGGAAGTCGTTCGTCAGAAATGCGAGTAAACTACATCAACAGCAGCAAATTTTGAAGACAGTTTCGTGTGCTTTAGTAAGGAAATTTATGTATATATCGGGTTAGTGTGAATATATTTTATAGTTTAGTTGATAAAAAAAATAATAAAAATATATTTTTAAAAATATATTCTTTATCAGAATCTATGAAGAATATATTTACCTCGTACTAACTGAAAAAAAAAAATTATTTTTTAAATATTTTAAGAGCATAAATAATAATTATTTTATATTTTTTAGAATGTTTACTCGTTCCTATTAATGAAATTTCGAGATTAATGGTAATTTTTTAATGCAAAAAAAATATTTTTATGGTGGCAATATGTCTTACTGACTTGTGAGCCGCTTAATACAATGATCCTATTGCGTCAGATATATAATAAGCTTTTATGCAAATTTTATATTCAACGTTTGCTGCGAACTAAATTTAGTTGCATAACTTGATTAATATATATGAGAATTTGCTTCTCTACTTATCATAGCAAATAGAGAAACGGATAAAGTGAATATCTCGTTAGTAAGCTAGTAATTTAAGAGAGAACAAGCTGACAGTATATTTTGTGATCACATCACGAACTTTTAGATTAAAAAATAAATTAAGTTCGATTAATCGATTTTTACAGCTTTTTTTTCTGTTTTGAAAATTCAAAATCGATCATTTTTACGTCGATAATAATGATCCAGTTTCGATAATATTCCGTATAGTGCGGATTTTCATTCGAATCGGATAATATCCGACGTCTGAAGATCGCTTCTGTTGTGACGTCAGTAATATTGACCCCACATCGATTATTTTCAATAAGCTCGATTCTCTTGTGGGTCTCAATATCGTATAGAAGTTTATCAATATCGGAGTTGTAGAGTTGAATCTCATTAACGTGTACTCCTTTCTTCTATTTTGGAATGGAAGATCGAAAAAAAGAAAATATTTAATTTTCCAGATGATTAATGCTTACTGGAATTTGATTGATTAGCATGTACAAAGATAAAAATATCTCTTAAAGATCCAGATATACAAGATGTGATCTTTTATATTAACCCTTGGCTGCACAATCTATCATTTGTGATTGCAGCGAAAGGATAATGAGAAAGTAACTTAATATTTATTTATTACAAAGTAAAAATTAATTAATTATGTATTTAATCAAATTTAAAATATTTTATTCAAAAAGTTTAAAAAAAAAATGTCTCGCCTGTAAAGATATATGTTCTCCACAGAAGTTAATCAACTTAAAATTCAGAAGGATACAATGGTGTGCGGATCAATTTAACGTTTTCTTACTGTAGATGTTTGATTATCCGCACGAAGGAAATACTGAATTATCATAAAAATAATGTTTACACGTAAAATTTGCCAACAAATAAAATTAATTATTCGGAGGAAGATTTAGAAACAGATTATGTCTTAAATAAAAACAAGAAAAATGTTCCCGTTGAAGTAGAATAACGATCTTTTTTATCTCTCTTCGAATCTTTCACGAAGTGTTTCTAATTAGCGAAATTACTTTCAAAGCGTGTTGACAGCATTTAAATAATATTAAATTATTTGCCAAATTGTATTTTCTCTTGACAAACAGATTGTAAATGGATTTAAGTTCTCTGTGAGTGTTTGATATAGTAAGGGAAGGTGGGTATAGTTGTAACATTTTTATAATTTTTTACCCTGTTCCTTCTCGGTGATTATATATAAAGCAAAAAA